>OX246741.1:20819328-20947905 GCA_945910005.1 Isoperla grammatica | reverse complement strand
GGTGACCTGTACTGAAGTTATTCGGCACAATAAAGTGAACAAACACCCACAGACGGTGACCTGTACTGAAGTTATTCGACACAATAAAGTGAACAAACACCCATAGACGGTGACCCGCACTGAAGTTATTCGGCACAATAAAGTGAACAAACACCCATAGACGGTGACCCGCACTTAAGTTATTCGACACAATGAAGTGAACAAACACCCATAGACGGTGACCCGCACTGAAGTTATTCGGCACAATAAAGTGAACAAACACCCATAGACGGTAACCCGCACTGAAGTTATTCGACACAATAAAGTGAACAAACACCCATAGACGGTGACCCGCACTGAAGTTATTCGACACAATAAAGTGAACAAACACCCATAGACGGTGACCCGCACTGAAGTTATTCGACACAATAAAGTGAACAAACACCCATAGACGGTGACCCGCACTGAAGTTATTCGGCACAATAAAGTGAACAAACACCCATAGACGGTGACCCGCACTGAAGTTATTCGACACAATAAAGTGAACAAACACCCATAGACGGTGACCCGCACTGAAGTTATTCGACACAATAAAGTGAACAAACACTTATAGACGGTGACCCGCACTGAAGTTATTCGACACAATAAAGTGAACAAACACCCATAGACGGTGACCCGCACTGAAGTTATTCGGCACAATAAAGTGAACAAACACTCATAGACGGTGACCCGCACTGAAGTTATTCGGCACAATAAAGTGAACAAACACCCATAGACGGTGACCCGCACTGAAGTTATTCGGCACAATAAAGTGAAAAAACACCCATAGACCGTGACCCGCACTGAAGTTATTCGACACAATAAAGTGAACAAACACCCATAGACGGTGACCCGCACTGAAGTTATTCGACACAATAAAGTGAACAAACACCCATAGACGGTGACCCGCACTGAAGTTATTCGACACAATAAAGTGAACAAACACCCATAGACGGTGACCCGCACTGAAGTTATTCGACACAATAAAGTGAACAAACACCCATAGACGGTGACCCGCACTGAAGTTATTCGACACAATAAAGTGAAAAAACACCCATAGACCGTGACCCGCACTGAAGTTATTCGACACAATAAAGTGAACAAACACCCATAGACGGTGACCCGCACTGAAGTTATTCGACACAATAAAGTGAACAAACACCCATAGACGGTGACCCGCACTGAAGTTATTCGACACAATAAAGTGAACAAACACCCATAGACGGTAACCCGCACTGAAGTTATTCGGCACAATAAAGTGAACAAACACCTCCTATAGCGACACAAATAATTGTGTAACCAGGGGAGTAGGTTTTTGTTGTCAATCGATAATTAATTTTTCGGCTGTCATTAGACAATAAAGAATTATTTCTGGGCGTTTTTGCTCAGGGCCCTTATTCTGTAATCATCCCGCTTTGGATGCGGGCCGATATGGAAACAATTGAAAAATAATAACACTACTATTGGAAATTATTGAGGCAGTTATATTGTTGTGGAACTGCAATTGTTTCCATATCGCCCGCTTTCGACCCAAAGCGGCCCGCTTCCATAGCGGGATAATTACAGAATAAGGGTCCAGTTCAAAATTATTAGTTAAATACATTGTTCTCAACATTAATTTCTAAAGAAGAAATCCTGCTATAGGACTGCTACCATATCGCGGAGGGCTGGTTTGCGTGCTTTGGTGATCCTGATCCTGATCCTGGTGATCCGGTATACGTATTTATCCATCAGTTTACTTGTTGTTTTCATCATGACAATGTAGAATTGAAATACACAACTATTGGGTACACTGGCATTGAAGAAGACGGTTTATCATGGACATTCAAATACTGGGTAACAACTACCTTAAAACTCGACAATAAAGATCAACGATGCTTATCGAAACGATAAGTGGATGATCATGAATATGAAAAACGCCCCGTGACATTAATGCTCAAGCCAGGAATCGAACCTGGAAGACGGCCAACTATTTACCCCTTCTCAAAACTTGTGCCTAAACTCCGTCCATCGAACCGTGGTGACAACTGCGTGTGCCAGTACAGTATAGCAAGACAGTGCAGCTTAGCAAGGCGGTGCAATGCGGCGACAATCAACTCTACAATATCACACGCAACGTGAAGCGATGGCATCTCTTCACAAAGGCTTGTTAAACTCTTTGACACCTCATTTCGGGCAAGATATCGCACGCAACACCTGTCACATTATATCATGAGCTCAAATAGTCGATGTATTGATATGTGTATTGTTGTTATAGGGGTTGCGTTCTGTCTGTACCTTTATTTGGAATGTATTTGAAATAGCGACAACGCCCGCTTCTCTGGTCAAGTTAGAACGAACTTTAATGGTAACAGGCCACAGAATTAATTCGCTCAGCTTAGAAACCGCTCACTCGCGTCGCGTGACGGACTCTTCTGAATCTGATTGGTTGGTCTAAGAAATCACTCGCGTCGCGTGACAGACTCTTCTGAATCTGATTGGCTGGTCTAAGAAATCACTCGCGTCGCGTGACAGACTCTTCTGAATCTGATTGGCTGGTCTAAGAAATCACTCGCGTCGCGTGACAGACTCTTCTGAATAAGATTGGTTGGTCTAAGAAATCACTCGCGTCGCGTGACAGACTCTTCTGAATCTGATTGGTTGGTCTAAGAAATCACTCGCGTCGCGTGACAGACTCTTCTGAATAAGATTGGTTGGTCTGAGAAAACACTCGCGTCGCGTGACAGACTCTTCTGAATCTGATTGGTTGGTCTAAGAAATCACTCGCGTCGCGTGACAGACTCTTCTGAATAAGATTGGTTGGTCTGAGAAAACACTCGCGTCGCGTGACAGACTCTTCTGAATCTGATTGGTTGGTCTAAGAAATCACTCGCGTCGCGTGACAGACTCTTCTGAATCTGATTCGCTGGTCTAAGAAATCACTCGCGTCGCGTGACAGACTCTTCTAAATCTGATTGGTTGGTCTAAGAAATCACTCGCGTCGCGTGACAGACTCTTCTGAATAAGATTGGTTGGTCTGAGAAAACACTCGCGTCGCGTGACAGACTCTTCTGAATCTGATTGGTTGGTCTAAGAAATCGCTCGCGTCGCGTGACAGATTTCTGATTGGCTGGTCTAAGAAATCGCTCGCGTCGCGTGACAGATTTCTGATTGGCTGGTCTAAGAAATCACTCGCGTCGCGTGACAGACTCTTCTGAATAAGATTGGCTGGTCTAAGAAAGCGGTCGCTGAGGTCATCTAATGCGAACCAGTGCGGCTCGCACTGGTTACACAGGCTCAGTGTAACAGAATATCTTTACCATTAGAATATTACTACAAACATAACGTTCTTACGAAGTGGTTTTAGAATAGAAACTGTGAGTCTCCAAATACCCTTATTCTGACAACCTAACCTAACCTAACCTAACTTCGCCTCGCCAAACCTTATTTGCAACGTGTAACGTACGAAAATAGCTTAGTTGCGCGCGAGTATTATTATTATAATGGCCTACACGTAAAGATATTCCACTAGACCGGTTGGGCGTACACACGCCCCGAGGTAACCGCGCAGTCTAGCCCCTGAACCAACACTCAAACGAACGCCCAGGGATTAACACCACCGCCAACGTTTTAAGAATTTACAATCATAAATATTTCAGACGAAAACAAAGCCTAATCTTGGCTTACGTTCTGGCCGTGTCAAAATTTGCCCATGCGTCATTATATTTCCCAGTGGGGGTCGGTCGGTTTCAAGGGTGGTTGCGTTTCTCTGTACACCGACGCATAATTCACGCCAAGAAATGCATAAATACTTGAAGAAGGGGTGGAGAGGGGGAGGGGGTTGGGGGTCTCGTGGTTGCCCAGGATTTACAAGTTGAGTAAACTGTGTGAGCTTAAGGACCGCATCATATCATACGTTCTCTCTCGCCGTAGGGTCGACTTATTGCCACACTTAGATGATAATCGCACCTTGCGATATAGTTCGACTCAGAGTTCAACAACTTCGAGAGATATCGAGCTTGTCAGGGTGATAAGACAATGTTAAGCCCCCAGGGGAGGGGGTGACTTTCACTTTCTCGGGTTGTTCCCATGCGTACACGGACGGGGTTAAGCAGCTTCGAGCTAGGTCAGGGTGACTACCGCTTCGTTCTTGTCCGGCAGTAGGAGTTTTACAGATGTGTTGGCCGTCAACCAATTACTCTTATATTAGAAGTAGGATTATTATAAATATTTCCCTACTTGTAGAAGGATGTCATATCTATGCATGGTATTAAGTACATTTGTCACCAACCTATTAAAAAATAATGTACCCATTTTTAAACAGACTCTCCGTATTATTTCGCCCAACATTTTTGACGAAAGTAATTTATTTGCATAATTCAAACGTGAGTATATTATTTTTGAGCAGGCTTGTCACAAATGTACTTGATACCATGCGTAGATATGACACCCCTCTGCAAGTAGGTACATTTTCATAATAATCCTATTATTTGTTTAAGAGAAATTAGTTGAGTAAAAACGTCATAACTACTTCCGAACGCTCGGGTTGTGAAGACGACAGGAGTAAACTACGTCCCAATGCATCGGTGTCCCTTCTCTTTGTCCCGAGACTACGCGTCTCGACTATACGATCCTACTGAACACCACCATAGCCCCAGATGCCGAGATGCCACCTACAGTGGAGTTCCGCGGGAGTTTACACCAACCTTTTAGGTAGTTTTCTTGGTACACCCCTAGAGCAAAGTACATTCGAGCAATTATCTCCATTCAAACTCGAGCAAAAGACGAGGAATTCAGATGATTGAATACACTCATCACATTCTTCAAGGCGATGAGGTCCGAGCGTTCTAGGAAAACAAGAAATCCCGGTGCAGCTTATCTTTCAACGTATCTATGGGTGTCTAAAACGGGGGGAAAATGGTGGGGCCATGGTGTAAGCTCCCGCGGAACTCTACTGTAGTTGAGGGATCCCTAGGGCTACTATGGGATTCATTTATTGAGTGTTATTTTATACGTACATAAAACAAACTTCTTGACAATACTATTCAGGATTTCCGTGTACAACCGTGTCGAAAGGTGGAAACAGTCTAACGTTTTGCCCATATTGCAAAAATTGGCTCCTTCAGGGACCTTCTTGTTGACACAGAAATCAACAGCTTTCACAAAGGGGAATTCTGGACAGCGTTGCTATCACAATAACACCCCACTATCGTAAAACCCTTTTGTGAAAGCTGTTGATTTCTGTGTAAACAGTCAACACCATCCGAAGGTCTCTAAAGAAGCCCGTTGCAATATGGGCGAAACGTTGGATTGTTTCCATCTTTTGACATGGTTATACCCGGAAACCCTTGACAGTATACTACACTCCGGCTGTGAAAGCCTCCGAAATAGATTAAACTCCATGACAATTAGGGAGTTTCCTAACCTAGGGGACATCTGTGCATCCGGGCCTTCCGTAGCTGCAGAAACATCTTTTGAAATAAAATAAAAAAAAATTGTTTCAGAAGTTCCATAGGTTGAACTAGATTTGTATATAACAAATGGAGCCTGTCCTCCTTTCCCCTCTTCTCCTGAGATTGGTCTAAATTCTAAAAAACCAGACATTTAATTTTTTATTTTCCATTTCTTTTGGTGGGGGGGGGGGGGGGGGGGGGGGTGAGATTGTATGATGACACCTTTATTAGTTAAAAATGTATGTGTACAAAGTATCTCATTGCACCCAGTTGAGTACTATCAAAATTGTTTACTAGAAATATGAACTCACTCACGAGGAAACGTATAGTTTCAAGTAACAACCCCCACCCTCCAGCAACACGAGCATATCTGCAACGCGGCCTGTGTGCTGCATACTTGCTTTGATGTGCGCATGTAATTAAACAGATAGAAGACGCGGGCTATATGAGAACGCTAACCACACTTATTTCAGTTGAAGACTTGAGTATCTTGGTCGGTCAGTCCTGTAACATGTTATAACAACAGAGGACGCTTGTTGTGAGGACTGAGGACCCAGCGGTACCGCAAGGCTATTATACCAACCCTGGCTTGGGAACCCTTCACACCAATAGGCAACACGTGTACGATTTTTTTTGTTAAACCAAACACCTATTTTAATAGTATCAGATACAAAAAGTATATTAATGCAAGTCCTAAGTAAAAAAGAAATTTTTAAATAGGTTTATTGTGGTCGCATTTATTGAAGTTTAAACTCGGGGATCTGAAACGCGTACAGGTGGCTGTGACGCAATGATTCTGTAGATGTGGCGTAACAGACCAATCGCTGAGGCGGTGAGCGTACACAGTACAAAACCATGACGTCAAATCCCATCAACATGGCGGCGGCTCGTTTTTCGCGCCCTTATATTTATCGTTACTAAACCAATTATTTTGATGCATAGCCTGATCCGTTTTTTAAAATTCAAAGACACAAAATTATTAAATGAGAGACAAGGTATTTAAAAATCGATTAACATTTTTATACGCGTGTTCCCTATTAAATACGGTAGCTATATTCTTCAAGTAGACCTTGATAGTAGACCTTGATATTCTTGAGATACGTGTTTTGAAAGCGGAAAGCTTGTGAAAGCTGACGTCATAGATGAGTGAGTCGGAGCCAATCAGCGGGTGCCGTTTTCAAATACTGACATTGCTGAAGGCTCATTGTCGTGTTTGAACCTTGCGTGACCTTGCCACAGTATCAGGGGTGAGTGGGAGGGAGGGAAGACCCTTGCATGGAATAATTAAGATTATTCTCGCCTCATGAGTTCATGTTAACTTACATAATATAGTCATTGCGTGTACAGAAAACGTTTTCAGAGAAAGTTACAGAGAAATAATTCTCAATTATTGCTATAATTTACAATGTAATTATACGCACAATTTAATAAATACACAGACCATAAATTATAAATGGGTTTCACTTATGGAGAAGCTTTTTTGTCAGGGTGTTTAGTAACAACTATGCATAGTCAACGATACATGTATTAAACACGATGAAATCTATGTGCAAGGATATGGAAAATATGTAAGCGCTCATATAAAATTCAATACAAATCTATGAACAGGTGAAGTCTCGATTTGCCTCGTTGCATTAAAGTTGAATTAATAATTGATTTAAAAAGACAAACGTACTCGTTCTAGGCGTTATGGATAGCATATCGTATTTGGTAATTATTAGGGATGCACACGATAATCGATATTATCGTTCGATATTCGATATGCAATAAAATTTCGATAATCGATAATACAAATATTATCGAATGGTCTGATTTCTAAAAAAGCGGGTTCGTAAAGCATTATTTCGTTCTTCTCGGACCTTTCAAGTATTGAAATACTCAAAGATACTGCCAAAATACTAGGCCTCGGGCCTCGTAAAATGTGATTATACTCTCAGCAGTGTCACGTCAGATGTGTCCAAGTAATGTTGCCATATCCTTATGTTCTCGATTAGGCGACATATCACTGAAACTGTAAAAGATTACTTCAATTTTGTAAATTTATTATCGTTCGATATTATCGATCGATAATGCAGTCATCTTTTCGATTATCGATAGTTTTTATTTTATCGATGTTCATCCCTAGTAATTATACTCTTTATAGGCTGCCCCTGAACAGGTTCATTTAGCGTTTAATGTGCTGCGCCCGCATAGCTCTAGACATGTTTTAAATGTTGTATATTTCTTGAGGACGCGTATACATGTAATATATTAATTTATTAAATAACTAATAACTACCCATCAGTAAGAAGAAATAGAGCGGTTATTATTTTGATTCACGGATTTGTTTAATTCAAAACCACTTTATTTTTACAAATTTTGAAATCATTTTCTAATTATTTTATTTTGTATGTAAACTTTTATCATACGTGGTCAATAATTCATTGACAAGTATGGAACATTTTGTAACATTCTGTATCCAATGGTCAAAAGTTCCGTGTGCTGCCCTAAGTCTAAATAAGAGGTAAATACTTTCCTGGATATTTTCTCTCAAGAACTGAAATATATGTTATTGATTGACAGCTGCATTAAATACGGGGAACGTAGGCAGGCAGGAAGTTGAGTCACAAGAGCTCTGGGAGTTGACATTTCGTATAAGATGGCTGAACTGAGCACCAAATTGATCCTATTATTTAGGAAAGTCTTTACAGTTCCCAATATTTTGAGAAGAATTTTCTTATACCCTTCGTTTTGCTACATTATCTCATTTCAAGGAAACGTGGAAACTCGTCTCGCATTGATAATAATAATAATAATAATAATAATAATAATAATAATAATAATAATAATAATAATAATAATAATAATAATAATAATAATAATAATAATAATAATAATAATAATAATAATAATAATATAATACAGTCGTCCGGTACCACCAGTGGTTCTCTTTCCATTGTTTGAGATGACCGGCGTAACTTGCAATTGTAAAATAATAAATTAATAAATTAAATACTCATACAAGGCTCAAAAATTTTATAAAATACTTAGATTGTTTTACCGTATTTTTTAGTCCAGCCCACTTTTTCAAAAAATTGTGGTGTGCCATAAAATTGGATATATGTTTCCGGTTTCCAATCTCTCATACATTAAATTCAATAAAATTACACCAAAGGCACCGGAGAGGGTCCATGGAACAAAGGAAAAGAAGTATAGACTAAAAGGGCACGGCCAAGTCCGTACAAATTGTGCACTAATTACAAGAAACCCAACTGTTTGTAATTTTACTTGCCCAACCACTATTTACAAGCCCCGCGGGCATCTCGGGCATAATATTTCTTTTTCTCTGCAAACATGAAGAAAATATGGCAATAGAGACAACTTTCGAATGACTGATAATAGCAAAACAACAGAAAAAACTCGAGGATCGCTTTCTCGGATGCGATACTTTAAATGATTACATTACAGAATCGTTGGCCAGCATTATATTATACCCGTTTGAAGTACATTGGACAAGCGATGGTTATCCTATCATCAATCAGATTGAGCCGAGGGAGACGGGGCCGGATTAGGGAGAGTCGCCTCGCATACAGACTCTGGTTCGAGCCCCGGTATCCAGACGCTGCCTCAAAGCCTTCACACAACGCTCACTTGATTCAAATGGACACAAACACTCGCGTGGGTGGATTTGTTTTGAAACCCAGACATTAAAAACCAACCACATCGATATTATAATGCGCAATATCCAGAGATTAATTGCCAGTGCCTGTGGTCTATTGGTCAAGGCGCCCACCTGGCAAGTGGGAGACCTGGGTTCGATTCCCAGTTGGGGTTGGATTGTATGTTCAGTAGATATTGCTTGTGGTTTTTTTTTTTAGTACAGTGAAATTCCATTTTGCGGTTTAACCCACGAATGATTAAAATATGAACGTTTCGTTGGGATTTTTTTCGTTCCAGGGGGGAGGGGGGGGGGGGGGGGGGTCAGCTGGACTGTCCCTTCTAATGTTGATGAGTGAACCGTGCGGGCGTGCGAACGCTTCTTAATTTGTTTACAATTAATCAAGGATTCTATCTGTTTTTTAAATATATTTTTGATTTTTGTTTTGTTCAATGTTCTCTTTCTATAGTAGTTTCGTTTATCTTGTTGTGTGATCTTAATTGCTATTTTTATTAATAAATAAATAATTGACTACGACCAAATCATTTACTTCTATTTTGTAGTCGTAGTTAACGCAACAATTCGATACTGTATAACTACGGCAAGTGAAGTTAGCAAATGGAACGAGAGAGTGACCAGATGTTATTTATATTTGATAGTTCGAGTTGCGTTCTGGCCGCCGTCGAGGGTGGTTGTGTCTGGTTTTCTTCCCTGTCTGTGCTGTGTGTGTGTAGTGAAGTTGTGTGTCTGGCGGGCCTGGCTAGTGCATGTTCCCAGTATAGCCCTCGCGACTGGCTCGTAGTACTATAAGGCCTTTGTCTATTGCTTCCCCGTACTGAGGACAATATTGCGCAGTATGGAGGACATCATCTCGCGAGTGGTTACGCTTAACGACTATGTTCCGGTAGCTGTAAAGCGTAAGGGGGCCCCGGGGTCCCCGCCCCCAGTGCGTCGCGGAAAGGGGGCTTCGTGTGTCTCCGCGAGTGTGGGCTCGGTGGAGACGCCCAACCCGTTCTCACCGCTCTCGGGGCTCGAACCCGACTTGGACACTCCGCTTTCCCCAGTCGCCTCAGACGTGGATGACGGGGTCGCCATGGATGGCGTCGACTCGGTGGAGACGCCGCCCTCGCGGCGTGTGCGCGTACCGCCCATCATGGTTTACGGGTTCGACCGCTACCGCGACCTCGTCGCCTTTATCAAACTTACTGTGGGTGACGACAATGATTTTGTCGTCACTTCTCGTCGCGACTCCTTCCAGGTCCGTCTCCACGACCTGGCAAGCTACCGCTCGGTGACGCGTGAGCTCACAACGCGCGCTATCCGTTACCACACGTACGACACGGGCGAAGTGAAGACCCGGAAGTACGTCCTCCGTGGGCTGTCGTCCCGGCAGTCGGCCGACGACATAAAATCCGACCTCGCCGCTGATGGCTATCCGGCGCTAGCCGTCAAGCAAATGACACGCGCGGGACCCGACCGCACGCCACTGCCGCTGTTTGTCGTTACGACCCCGGCCGCGCCAGACGCGAAGCCTCTAGCGACCATGAGGCGCCTGGGCCACTCTGTGGTGTCAGTAGAATCTTATCGCGGCTCAAAGGGGCCGCAAATGTGTTTCAAATGCCAGAGGTTCGGCCACCAGGCTGCGTTCTGCTCCCACCCCCTCGGTGTTTTAAGTGCGCCCAAGGCCACGAGGGCAAAGACTGCACTAAATCAGCCGCGGTCGCAGCTCTCTGCTGCAACTGTGGTGGTGACCACCCCGCCTCATACCGGAAGTGTGCGACATACGTCGCTGCTATTGAGCGTCACGACGCCGCGGGGAAGGCGCCGCGACGCCCCGCAGGTGGGCCCTCTCGCACCTTGCCTGCCTCCACCGTCCAGGCGGGCCGTTCTTTCGCGGCTGCGGTGTCGGCGCCGGCACAAACCGCAGCTAGTCCCGCCCCACAGCAGCGTCCGGCACCCGCCCCCCGGGTACCCGCGGCCGACCGGTCTTCTGAGTCTCCCGGCAGCGCTCGGTGGCGGGCCGTTCTCGATGTCTGCGCCACGATGCTCCAATTCACGACGAGTCCGGTCGTCAAAAGCATGGTCGCCCTTCTCACGGCGATGGCCGAGGAAGTTCTCCAGAATGGCCCCTAAACTTCCACACGGCCTCCACCTTCTGTTGTGGAATGCCGATGGCAACGTCCGCGCGAAGACTCCGGAACTTCTTCTCCTTATGAGACAACTCAACACGCAAGTAGCGCTCATCCAAGAAACCCACCTTCTGCCCGGCGATGTATGGAAGGTTGCAAACCACGCCGTGTACCGCACTGATCGCGCAGCCCGGCCGGGCAGGCGGGGCCGTGTCGGGGGTGGAACGGCCGTCCTCGTCAGCCGCACTGTCCAACATCATGAGCTTCTGCTGCCGCGTCTGCGAAACATCGAGGCCACGGCTGTCCATGTTCGGTTCCCGGGTGGGTCCCTGCGCCTCGTCTCGGCGTATAAGCCCCCCGCTTTGACTCTGCTCGACGCTGACCTCACTGCCCTTCTTGCCGACCCGACCCCAACTATTGTGGGGGGCGACCTGAATGCCAAGCACCCCGCATGGCACTCAAGGGTTGCGAACGTGAGTGGCAATTTTCTTTACTCCCATGCTGCCTCGCGTGCATACGTCGTCGCTGGCCCTACCGATCCCACGCACTATCCGTACATCCCCGGCCATGCCCCTGACGTTCTGGACATTGCCCTGCTCTCCCACATCCAATGCTCCTATGACCTCACAACTGTTACAGCCCTCGCCTCCGATCACAATCCTGTCGTTCTTCGAGTGGGGAATCGACTGCTGTCTACACCCCCTCCTTCAACACCCAACTATGCGCGTGCTGACTGGGACAAATTCCGTGCGCTCTTGCGAGCCCGTCTACCCCCTGCCGACCCTGCACTGCTGTCGCCGGCTGACGTCGACGGCACTCTCTCGTCGCTCATCGACTCTATCCAACTGGGAATTTCTGCGAGTGTTCCGACACGTACCCAGGGTCGGCTCACGTTGTTTGATTTGCCGGAGCGGCTCAGGCGCGCAGTCCGTATCAAAAATCAGCTACGAAAACGCTGGCAGCAAACGCATACGCCGGACACCCGCGCGGCCTTCAACAGGGCCTGCGCTGCGCTTACATGCGCCATCGCGGAGTACCGAGCGAGCATGTGGGAGGACGCTGTTTCCGCCCTCACGGAGGCTGATGGCTCCATCTGGCGGATGGCCCGGACGCTCCAACGTCGCCCCCAACCAGACCCCCCCATCCAGGGCGCCGCCGTTCTCGCCTGCAGTCCAGAAGAAAAGGCTAACCTTCTTGCGGATACGCTGGAAGCCACTTTTCAACTTAATCCACCTACTGCGGAGTCGCCTACTATCGTCGAGGAGGTGCGTGCCTGGCTGGATGCAAACCCGGTGCCCCGGCCGCTTCCCGACGCGGGTCTCTGTACTGTCGCCGAGGTTTCAGCTGTCGTACTGGCCCTGCCTACCCGCAAGGCCCCGGGTGCGGACGGCATCACTGCCCAGGTGCTCCGGGAGCTTCCCGAGTGTGCGGCGCGCCTCATTGTCGCTCTCTTCAATGCCTGTCTCCGCCTTCACCACTTCCCGCCGGCCTGGAAGGTGGCCAAGGTGGTTGCCTTTCTCAAGCCGGGTAAACCCCCTCGGGACCCGTCGAGCTACAGGCCCATCAGCCTTCTCTCGGTCATCTCCAAGGTCTTCGAGCGCCTTCTCCTGACTCGAATCCAAGCACACGTCGCCGCCGGGCGCCTCCTTCCCGACGAACAGTTTGGGTTTCGTGCTGGCCACTCTACGGTCCATCAACTCACCAGGATCGTGTCCCACATCACCGATGGATGGAACTGTGGCAAATGCACCGCCGGCGTGTTCCTCGACGTATCGAAGGCGTTCGATCGCGTGTGGCACGAGGGTCTCCTGCGGAAACTCATCACACTTGACTTTCCGCCCTACCTCATCCACCTTCTACGTTCCTACATCTCTGGTCGCTCCTTCTATGTCTCCAAGGGCGCTGCTACCTCCTCTCTCCGTCCGGTTGCCGCGGGCGTCCCGCAAGGATCAGTCCTCAGCCCCATCCTCTTTAATCTATACACGCACGACTTGCCACCTGCACCGGTACATGTCGTGGCGGCCATGTTTGCAGACGACTTTGTGGCGCTCTCCACCTCCCGGACTGCGCGCGGGGCGGTCATGTTCGGGCAGCGCTACCTGAATTCTGTGTCGACCTGGTACGCCCGCTGGCGGATGGGGTTGAATGCGGCGAAGACCTCAGCTACACTCTTCACCTGGTCGCGAGGCCAGGATCCCCCTCCGTTCCGCCTCCAGGGGAGAAACGTAGAGTGGGCCTCATCCAACAAATGCCTGGGGCTTACAATGGACAAGCGTCTCACCTGGGGGCCGCACGTCAATGCTGTTGCTGCCGCAGCGACCGGCAAGCTGTCCTCGCTCTATCCCTTGCTGCGGGCTCGGTCGATGTCCATCGACCAGAAACTGCGGCTCTACACAGCAGTCATCCGGCCGACCTTCACCTATGCCTCCCCTGTGTGGTCCAGCTGTGCCGCTGCCCATCTCACCAAGCTGCAGACCATCCAGAACAAGGTGTTGCGCATCGCTACTGACCTCCCGCGAGCCACGCGAATGTCGGACCTCCACAAGGACCTGAGCGTCCCCTTCCTAGCGGACTACCTCCGTTCCAGTGCGCGCGCGTTCTACGCATCGTTGCGGGACGCCGGCAATCCCCTGATTCGTCGCTTGGCGGACGTTGCTCTCCGGCCGGCGGACCGTTTTAAACGCCCTTTTGCGTCCCTGGGCGACGCGTTTCTACCGCCTCCCAAGAGAGCCCGGAACCGGGTCCGCGTGTATCGTCGTCGCGGTGCTGTCGACCCCAGGACGGCCCAGTGACTCCCCGTGGCGCGTTGGGCGTCCCGCCCGCACCCCCAGTGCGACCATCGTGTGTGCCGTGTACCTCGTGTGCGCCACGGCCCTAGCTTTGGCTGGGGCCTCTCTTGGGTGAGGTCGTATACCTCCCCCTTCATCGCGGACCTGTCCCCGCCCACCTGCCGCACCGCGCGTGCTGCCCATCGTCCCCCTTTCCTGCACTTATCCACCCGGAGCCGGATTATTAGTGCTCGCACTAGGCACCGGCTTGGTACGGGAGGCTCACTGCCGTGAGTCCCCATAAGACGCCACAACAACAAAAAAGCTTCCTTCGAGGCGGTCTTCTGTTCAAGCGGATCTATCCCAGCCTTCTGATTGGTCCACAAACTATTCGCTCGCCTCATTCGCTTGCACGGAAACTAGACTTCAGGATGCAGAGTAACTCCAACGGTCAAACTGTCAGAAGCAGCTTGACTATATTAAACAGTTCCATGAGGCGGTAAGTGAAATAAATACATTTCTCATTTTCTTTTTTATTTCTTTTTCTTTGTCTCCGGAGAACAAGTCGGACTAAAGATAAATAATTTTACTTGAGTAAGCATGGCATACATTTCTAAAGTTATTATTTAAAAAAAAAGAAAAACATTACCAAAAAATTTACAAAGTTTAAAATAAGAACTTGTACAATTTTCTGCTCTGAAAACCAAACTTGACAGTAATTATTATGTAGAAACGAGAAATGTTGCCCGTATATTTTTCCTCTAATTTCTATGTTAGGTTTTGAATAATTTAAGCTTAGCTTGGCGCGGGCGGGTGGGCTTGTTTCCAAATATGTTGGGCTGCCCCCCCCCCCCCCCCCCCCGACAGAGCCCTGAGCCTGTGATCAGTATTGCCACGCTAATCAGGCCCGGAAAGTGCACAGGCGAATAATTAATTGAGTAATTAATGGGCGCTTGTGAATGCGTTAAATTGCCTAGCTTGGGAGCGAGTTACACGCGCGGAGGAGCGCGATGCGATGCGTTGGGCCTTCTCCGTAATCCACTGTGAATTATAGGGGGGTGCGCGGCCTGGGAATGTCGGACACAGGCGAGACACGGCCAGTGTCGTCTTGCCAGGATAGACTTTGTCACGCGATCGTCTTGAGGTTGATTAGTCAGCCGACGAGGCATGCACAAGTTTCTTAGTTGTAATAATACACAAGTTGCTGTCATAACATCAATTTGTGTATTGTCCAGTTTTGAGTGGTAGGTAATCGAGATTTTGTGCCCCCGTGCATTATATATATAATTTTATTTTAGATATTCCCAGTTCTTAAGTGTTTTGTACTTATTATCTAAACAAAACTAGTAGGATTAGCTCAATTAGGAATGTTTATATTTTCATTGTCCGTAGTTTTAACATTAGCAATACATGTAGTAAGAGTGTAAAACATGTTTTTTTCAGAATTTAAATGATTTTTATTCTTTAGTGTTAATTGTGAAATTGCATTTAGTTTTAGAGCAGAATAATGCTAGTTTATTATACTCAATTTAATTAATATAGAAAATAAAGAAGATCATTAAATGAGAAAACTTAACCCCAACAATAAAGATCTTATCAGGATAATATCATTCACAAATTAATGTTTTTATTGTGTACTCATTTGCCTTCATATGCCTCAGTGCCAAAAACTAGTTCACACTGGTGGAAAACAATTTTCATTTTACAGTGTATTACTTTGAGGGTTTGTGCTTCTAGTTTCAAGTTATTAATAGTATTATACTGCTTCTCCATCACGTTAAAATTCTTTTCTCAGTAGAACAATTATGAACATTACAAAATTACGAACAGTACGTACAAAAGTTTTTAAGTTATAACTTTTTGAAGGTTAAATTTAAAAAAAAAACATTACAGAAAGGCTACTTAATACAAACTTAGGTATAACATGAGATAATTAAAGTAAAAAATCCTCTTCGGATTTATAAAGTTGAAATTTACTTAGTCATATGCATAAGAATACTCTTAGTTTAAGCTCAGATAACAAATTACAGTTCGTAAGGGGTATAAGGAATAAAGCGACGTATACAATTACAATCACGAAATTCGATTAAACGTTATTGATAGCGAAGATCTAATTGCATAAGTCTTAGTTGGATGAAAGTCTTAGTTGGATCAGACTCATAAAATGCCTGGTATAAATAAGTATTGCAAATTCGCACACTTCTTCCCAAGTTCCCTGCACATTAATACCAAAGATATGACGATGTTGGTAATAACAAACGTGTTTGTCTTTCACAAGTTATTGTAATACCGTAACGCTTGGATACATTAATCTATGTAGTATATAATTAGAATTTAAAATCCAATAAAATAGAATTGCATCTTTTAGCATTAGATTAAGGCCGGCAGAAAGGCACTTTGTGTTGAGAGGTTCTGTCTACTACTGACTGACGTCGTTGTATATGCACATTGCATTTATTTATTTAATGTACCGGTATATACTATTCAGTTATCAAAACTGATTCACAAAGGAGGATCTTAAATAGAACTAGGCTATGCAAACAATTAATATGCGTAATTATGAAATCATAAATAACAATTACAACAAAACAAAACACACTACTGTACCTACTATAAAACAAATCAAGAACAAGAAAAATGAATTGAGAAATTAAATTAAATAAAATCAAGTGAAAATGCATTATAATAAATAATAAAAATAAAGTATATAAATATCAAGGAACATGAAGGAGAAATGTGGAAAAATAATAAATATATAAACGTGAAAAAAGAAGAAAAAGAAAAAAGAAAGAAAAAGAAAAAAACTCGAAAGAAGAAAAAAAAAACTTATTGTTTATGCAATGTTATTTGAATATAGACAATAAAACAAACAAATTATATACATTTATACATCATACAACAGTTAAAAAAAACACCATACCCCACCGTATCTTCAGGGTCCTCTATTTCTCTCTCACTGGTGTACCGATACAATTAGATCTTATACTCACTCACTCTTATTTTACGTTAAACTAACTCTTGTACATTTCCAAACTACTTTATTGGTCCATCAATATTCTACGAGCAGTCACGGGTAAGACCCACTTCCAAACATTTAGTACCCTCGATAAACCAGTTCCCGTGAAACGCGTCCCACTTTGATCGAAGCCGGGACTCCTAACTGGAAGATTTAGCAACACTGTGATTGACACACAACATAGGATTTTCGGCGGCTTTCAAGCGTCCTTCCTCGGACGCAGGACCCATCTATACATTGCATTGTGAGCGGGGTTGTAGTCGAGGGGACACGAGGGGACACTCGGTGTCCCTAGTCTAACTTATCGGCCACCCCTGTGTCCCTATCCTGATGAGAAGGCCAACAAGGGTCTGTTTGTGTCCTAATCGAGTCTATGTTAATTAAACAACAGTTTCTTAATAAATTGATAATTTGCTAACTGTATCAATACAAAATATCAACATGCGGTGTTATTCATAAATAACGCAGTAGTATTTTTTCAAATCTTGTAGAATTATAATAAATAATCAACCATAAAATAATATCAGTTAAAAAACGAATATGACATATATTACTGAAGCTATAAATCAGAAATATTTGTCGTCGAAGAGGAACGAAGGGGCTGGGGGGGGGGGGGAGGTTAAAATGATACATTTGGACGGCGTGTTCATTGCAGAAACTTTAGGATAAACATTCCCTGATTGTGATCACTTTTAAAAGTAATAAAATCGCCACAGCCAAAGGGCTGGAGTAGCTTAAAGGGGTAACAATATAGGATTGTATAATTTAGTAATTATGTTTCCGCAGAATTTAATATTCGCACCGAACGAAATTGTGCGTTGGTTCCTCCGTTCTGCGGTGTAACGCAGATGTTTGCCGCGGCCTTGTTAGGCCTACTGAGCATACGCGCCAGCTCGAGCACTCAACATGGAATTTACATTTTGAGCGAAGTTAAATTGTTACGCAATAATAATTATAACAGTACACAAGAAAAAAGAGTCGACTACATCGCGTATACTCATGCAGTAGGTCTTCGTTTTGAAAGTGGTCGCCAGATATTTGTGCTCTCATATCTGAGCGCTGATTGACATGTGTGTCAGCTGTCTGTATTTTACATAAAAACGTTTGTTTACATTTCAAAAGCGCTGTTTTCATAACTTTTCTACGGGTATGTGTTTTTTTTTATTGTATTTACAAACCAAATTTTGCTGGAAAGTTTATTGAAACCGTTTTTCTAATCTACAACATGTCACTCAGATTGAACCATCAACGTTCCTGATTGAAATTGTTTCCACACGATGTGAATATGGGCGATGTGAACAGATGAGACAGACGGGAGTGGGTTCGAATCCCATCGCATCTAGTGTCGTAACTCGTAGGAGGACACTCGCCCAGAAAAGAAGGAAACCAGTGAAATATAGAATTAGATGGACAATGAAAGGTCTCGGGAGAACGTGATTGTGCTTCTAGAACAGATATTTTGAATGATTTTTCTCTATTCCCATCACAAATCAAGCATAGTCGGCTTTTTACAGTCATAACTTGGTTTTAGTATTATGATGTTTAAACATAGACATGTTAACAATTCCCCCCTCCCTGCCCCCACAAAAAATGGACCGAGATCCGTGAAATTCACGAATGAAGATAACATCATTTCTCAAAACGATTGTTTTTAAACCTGAAAGAATTGAATCACTGGCAATCAGAAATAACTGGACGACATAGAAATTCATACCATTCATATTTGTATTGAAGAAAAGCACACGTTTGAAAGTATTAAATATATATTTCTTTGTATAATATATTTTTTACATTTTTAAACCCCTAATATCACCCAAACCGTGAATAAGAGAAAATTAAAACCGTTCTTACCCCATTAAGAACTAGTCACTAAATAGTTCTGCACGTTCGCACCACACTCATTGGGATAAATTCATTTAAAAACAGCTCTCAATAAAACATATATGTCTTCATTCAAAGTAGAAATGCACTCTACAACAAAACCCTTCTAATATGCGGTCGAAACGGGTTAATATCTCCCGACGCATATCCATATAATATCGATATAACCGAACATAACCTCAGGGCTAATTAAAACCAAATCCACGGAGAAATCATCACCCGAAACGTACCTGAACGCGTTCCACTACGGCTACCCCTGATTACATCCCCGAAACTAATCAGCAATTAAAGTTGATGGTGTATGACAGATGACAGCCGCATTAGCCATTCACCGGGCGCTTCTCAACTCTCAATACCTCCTTGCGACGCACCTGGGGCGCTGTCCTGTATCTGGGTAATTTCACGCTGTCGTGGTTTGCAAGAGAAAAACTCCATACCAGAATTGACAACGTTCGGGAAATTGGTTTAGTTAACATATTCAGCTTTCCGTGTGTTTAGAATTTTCATTGCTTTCAGATTTCAAGGAGGACGTTACAAGTACTGAGAGTAGTGTGCTATACCTTGTACGATGTAAGAATACAATGCAGGTAGTGTGATGTCTATAGTATACCTTGTACTTGTACGATGTAAGAATACAATGTAGGTAGTGAGAGGTCTATAGTATACCTTGTACGATGTAAGAATACAATGTAGGTAGTGAGAGGTCTATAGTATACCTTGTACGATGTAAGAATACAATGTAGGTAGTGTGAGGTATATAGTATACCTTGTACGATGTAAGAATATAATGTAGGTAGTGTGAGGTTACTGAGGTATATAGTATACCTTGTACGATGTAAGAATACAATGCAGGTAGTGTGAGGTATATAGTATACCTTGTACGATGTAAGAATATAATGCAGGTAGTGTGAGGTATATAGTATACCTTGTACGATGTAAGAATGCAATGCAGGTACTGAGAGGTCTATAGTATTAGTATACCTTGTCCGACGTAAGAATACAATGCAGGTACTGAGAGGTCTATAGTATACCTTGTCCGACGTAAGAATACAATGCAGGTACTGAGAGGTCTATAGTATACCTTGTCCGACGTAAGAATACAATGCAGGTACTGAGAGGTCTATAGTATACCTTGTCCGACGTAAGAATACAATGCAGGTACTGAGAGGTCTATAGTATACCTTGTCCGACGTAAGAATATAGTCCTTACGCAGAAAGAAGACAAGACTGGACAAATGCTAAAATTATTTTAACACATTATAGTTTTGTGATTCGGAGAAGGAGGTTTCGCAAAGAAACAATAACAATGATTAGTCAGGTAATTGGTAAATAAATGTATCCTTTCTCTTCACTCCTGTATGTCCCCCATTACTTCCCTCTATCCCTCCCCCTCATTCGCGCCTCTCATTATCTTCTCCTGTGCCTTTGTTCCCCTTCCCCCACCACCCGTCTTGCCAATTATATTCGGGTGTTGAGATCCTCTTGATTTTTTAGAGAAGGCTACACCAAGTAAGTTAATAGAAACATTATTTACAACTTACCTTACAACACCAACGTTTTGCTACCGCTGTGTGGGACATATTATCAGAGTGACTGTCGCTTATTGAATGCCTGCCATTCTGATATATCAAAACGGGCTTAGTCTTAAAACTATCATTATTTCATTACACAGATCCTGATATGTTTGTACATTGTTATTTAAATGTATACATATCAATACAAGAATCCGTAATTTATTTGTTCCTCTCAACTGATTGATGTCTCCTGGAATATACATGCTTGAAAACTTCAAAGAGTCCTTCCTTCTCCCTGGTGCAATCCTGCACAGAGTCCTTGACTCGCTCATACATATTCATAGACTACTTTAGTTCATTAGACCAACCTTTCTTGTCAAACAACTTTGAGGAAGGCGAGTGATTAATAGTTTAGTCTTGGGGTAAAGTGTCGCTAGTGAAGGCGTTGTTATTACGGCTTCTAGGCAGCGCACACACGAGCAGGGGGAGGGGAGTGTGACCCGTCGTGCCTGTGACGTAGTTGCAGCCCTCTTATATCAGCTACACCTGGTATAGGAGACTCAAACTAACAATAGATAGCGCTGCTAAGCTACCTCCTTATCTGCGTCATTGATGGTTTCGACAAATCAACGATGAGTAATCTCCTCTTTACAGAAGTTTATTTGCTTGCCACCAGATTGCATCTAGTCTATTTTGAGGGGTACCCGTAAAGTCAACCTGCAGAAAGTCGACAGTAGATAACCCCTAACACGTGTATTGATAGCGCGTTATCTTATCACCTGTGCCGCCAAAGGTAAAACCCAACAGTGGATGACCCCCTAACCCGTGGACTGATAGCGCGTTATCTTATCGCCTTTACCGCCAAAGGTATCGCGCCTACTGTTCGAGTTTCTGCACCAGAGATAGATAGCGGCTTCCTTTTACTTCCGTGTAGATGACTTTCTGCAGGTCGACATTCTGCGTCCCCTATTTTGAGTGGCCTAATAGGCCACTCATTGTTATTGTTTCGTTGTCACACTAATAGGTCAAGCAGAATACAAGGGTTTAGCTTCGGCCGCATTAAACTTATGAAAGAGACATTTAATTATAAATTATGTAGAAATTGTCATATACAGTCATGCATAATTATATTCTTTGTAAATAACTGCGTACAAGTTCAAAACATGTTGACGAAAATTGATACCGTAAAATTCACTGGATTTGACGTTCGAGAATAGTGCAAATGGACATTTAAACATTGTGAGCAACCACTCTTGTGAACTATACGACGGGGCACGAGCAGTGATTTGTGTTGCTATTGTTCTCATGTATATATACTCCTCTTGGCACCCTGGGACTACAGGTACAGTTTTTACGATTACTTGTTAGTGTGTTCTTACAATTTGAACTATTTGTTTGTTTAACCTTTTAGTGTGTTTTAACAACTTTACACCCTGTTTGCCACTTTCTATTATTAGTTAGTACTTAGTCCTTAGTCTAGATTATAAGTCCACTTTTGTATATGGCTACAGAGGGTAATTTGTGCCCTACATTGGCCTTCCCGCTCACGGGTGGGTAAATTTCAATATAAATAGTAATAATACAGGTACAGTGTAGTCCGCCAGTGACGTGGTGAATTGAGCCACGGAGCATACTAGCGCTATGAGCTTATCTGCAGATGAGATAAGCGTCCTGGGTACAGAGATACAAAACAAAAGAAGCGCGTAATTCACTGATATGTAACACACTCAAGCAAAAGTTACATTGATCATACAGTCGCCCCGTTCCAGAGACCTCTAACTGCCCTACCACTCTATACCCCCCCCCCCCCCCCCCCCCTCCGCCATCCCATCAGCGCTGAAGTCAAGACTGACACTTGTGGTTGACGGGGTTATGATTGCGCAGTTTTAAATTAATTGAGGGCGCCTCAGCGAGGGAGGAAAAATGATGTTTAACCAAAAGACTATTTGAAGAATATATTATCTTCATGACGGTCCTTGTATGTATGTATTCAATCAACGGCTGTCGGTGCATATATCGTCCCTTGTACAACGATCAACTTTGATAACACATTCTTCATGGGAATGGGTACTTACTACTTACAATATTAGAACAGTCGTCACTAGACCGAACGCTTGATAGTGAGATTTAAAACATCACAACGCTGCATTGGCAAGTTTCTTTTTTCGCGTTTTTTTTCATAGAGCTAGAGATAAACTGAACATTATCTGTGCTCACCTACAGACCCTCCGTAGGTATCTATATGACCCTAGTGGCTGCCTAGGCTAGTTTCTTTTTCGTCTAGAGGAACCTAGGCCCCTCTCTGGGAATCCATATGACACTAGTGGCTGCCTAAGCTAGTTCATTTTTCGTATTTTTCTCCTTAACCAAAATAGCTGGAGAGAACCTAGACCCCTCTCTGGGAATCCATATGGCACTAGTGGCTGCCTAGGCTAGTTCCTTTTTCGTATTTTTCTCCTTAACCAAAAGAGCAAGACAGAACCTAGGCCCCTCTCTGGGAATCCATATGATACCAGTGGCTGCCTAGGCTAGTTCCTTTTTCGTATTTTTCTCCTTAACCAAAAGAGCAAGACAGAACCTAGGCCCCTCTCTGGGAATCCATATGATACCAGTGGCTGCCTAGGCTAGTTCATTTTTCGTATTTTTCTCCTTAACCAAAAGAGCAAGACAGAACCTAGGCCCCTCTCTGGGAATCCATATGATACCAGTGGCTGCCTAGGCTAGTTCATTTTTCGTATTTTTCTCCTTAACCAAAAGAGCTAGAGAGAACCTAGGCCCCTCTCTGGGAATCCATATGATACCAGTGGCTGCCTAGGCTAGTTCATTTTTCGTATTTTTCTCCTTAACCAAAAGAGCAAGACAGAACCTAGGCCCCTCTCTGGGAATCCATATGATACCAGTGGCTGCCTAGGCTAGTTCATTTTTCGTATTTTTCTCCTTAACCAAAAGAGCTAGACAGAACTTAGGCCCCTCTCTGGGAATCCATATGATACCAGTGGCTGCCTAGGCTAGTTCATTTTTCGTATTTTTCTCCTTAACCAAAAGAGCTAGACAGAACCTAGGCCCCTCTCTGGGAATCCATATGATACCAGTGGCTGCCTAGGCTAGTTCATTTTTCGTATTTTTCTCCTTAACCAAAAGAGCTAGAGAGAACCTAGGCCCCTCTCTGGGAATCCATATGATACCAGTGGCTGCCTAGGCTAGTTCATTTTTCGTATTTTTCTCCTTAACCAAAAGAGCTAGAGGAACCTAGGCCCTCTCTGGGAATCCATATGACACCAGTGGCTGCCTAGGCTACTTCCCTTTTCGTATTTTTCTCCAAAACCAAAAGAGCTAGAGAGAACCTAGGCCCCTCTCTGGGAATCCATATGGCACTTGTGGCTGCCTAGGCTGGTGGAGATAAATATCTTAAATTCTTTATATCTCATTTTTAGTTCTTACGAAACCACATCTAGATCATTAAATACTTCTAATGTGGCGCTAAACGGGTCACCTTCAGCTGATTGTTAACGCCGGGTATCAAACCCGCACCATATTAAACCATACTTCAAAGTGCGTGTTACTAACCAAACAACGTTATGTTTGTTTCTCGGTATCCGCGAGATTGTCGTCCACGATCTCGTCAATAGCGTGATATAGGTACACCGTAAGCCCATGCATAATGAACGCGTCACGCAGCTCAGTCTCCATCTTGCAGGGGCTGCGAGTGCGACTAATGACTATATTACGATATTGTCTAGCGTATCGTATCGCTTCGCATCAATCATGCGGCGTTAAGGAGCGCTTCGTCGCTGTTTGACGTGATCCGATCCGGGAGCAAATAATCGTGAGACTGTCTGGTTTATATAGAAATTTTTCGGAGCTTGAAGGAGTCTTTTGTACGGAGAGGATGAGAGTGAAGATCATATTGGAGTGTTTTCTGTGTGTGGGTTGTTGAGGTAAGATAAGGGAATTTATTTTAAAAGTTTATGCGAAGAAAGAAATTGTGTTTTTGTTACCCATTTATAAATATCTTCTTCGAAATAAACGTTTCTAGGAATTGTTGGAATAGGAAATATGCATGTTAATTTTTTTCGTCGTTACCAAATTAATGACGATGTTATGAAGTCAAAAATATTTCATTTTCCCATTTTCCTAAATATTTTCAGTCAAGAAAGTGAGCTGAAAATTTCACAAATAATTATGGCGGGAAAAACAGGTCATGACGTCAGAACTGAGTAATATCAATCAGCCTATCACGCAAAGATAATCAGAGATTGTATTTATGTCGAATATCTCACTAAAATGAGTGTATTTATATTGTTATTCGGTTCCAAAATGAATAATAATTGTGTCCAGCAATTAATTTACACCACTTATATGATTATTTGCAATAATGTAACATTATTTCAGTGTTTATAGTAATTTTGTGCAGGGATCGGACAACAATGAATACGTTGTTTTTCCGATAATTGTGTAGTGTTGCAAGGCGGTGATTGGCAAATTCATTCATAAACAGTGATGTTTAGTCAGTTATGACGTAACCATCCGTTTCACGATAAAAGTCCGGGAAAGGAAACATGTCAAACTTTGTAACGTTATAAAAATCGAACTGTGACATTTTGAAATGGGAAAAGTATGTTGCCGGTATTTGTGGATAAGGGCCTATCTATTTCATTGGATCGAGCCAATATCGGGAAATGTGGAATATTCCCTATTGAATTGGTTATTAAAACAAATTGTTGTCATGAACACTGTATACCTCTTTAAATAATTGATATTCCACGGTAGAAGTAAGTACATTTTCAAGTGTGTGTTATATACGCGTTGTTTGTTTTATAGCATAAATGATTACAGTTACTACACAGCTACAGTTAGTTACATACCCATATAAATAATGTAGTGGGTTAATGTAGTGAAGCAAAGTTGACTTGAGTCAATATTTATTGAAATGGAGTAGGCCTAACAGGCCACTGATTTAATCAGATTTAGCCAATATAAGCCAAGAGAAATTCACTTTAAATTTTAAATAAAACTGAATCAGTATAAAGAAACATACCACAGAAAATGTAATCTCTTTATAAACGAAACGAAACGAAATGAATGAATTATTTTAGTTTTCCCAACAAGTTTTCTTTCCTGATAAATATAAATCAAACTCCAAAAATAGTAGTTATATATATTTTTTTTTTAAGAGTTTCTACCTTGACAAAATTCTGAATAGTACGTTTACCAAAGAAACATGCATCTGAATCTAGTTATCAAGTGCTGGGGTAAATACCGTATTTTCTCTATGAAGAGTTTCGTAAACGTCTTATTTACTTGTGCTATATATATAATTGCCAGTGGGGTGCGTAGGGGCGCGTGCAAGTGCGTGGGCGCGTTCTTTGTGAACACACTCGGTATCAGAGAGCGCTCCGGCCGTAATGATTGAGCCTGATATTGAAGTGGTCGGTTGCTCTCGATTCAAATACACTCAAAGAGAACGAAAGAGAGAGAGGGGGATAGTTCGACTCTGAGGAACCCTAAATACACTACACTGTGTGCTCGACTGGAAAATACACGAGATTGAAAGGAACCACTCCTACTAATAAGGAACTTCATCGGTAATTAAAGGTCCGAGCGAGCTTTGCTCTCTCCTTTCTAAAACATCGCTCAAGCGAACTCGGACGTTTTCTCAAACCAATCGAGTTAATAAGGTTCTTAAAGATTGATTTGTTTTAAATATAAGTAAAAAAAGGATTTTGTAATTTCGGTTTGTAAACTTTGAAAATCTAGATTTCCTTCTTTCCGATGGAAGTTTTCGGCTTTGTCTTCAATTCAATTACCTAAGCGACGTTTCAAGGAAATTAAGAAGTCGTGTTTTCCGACGTTTCAAAGGCGCCAGTACACGCGCAGGCTGTGTTAACGTTTCATCTTAAATAGAGTTTAATTTCCTTACTTTTTAACCGCGAGCTCCTTTGAAAAGTTTCATGGCAATTTACACGGCCATTCAAAAACTTGATTTTCTGCTCTATTATTTATTCAAAGTTCAAGCTTAGATGGGCGAGCCAGGTTTTTGCGGGAAAACGTATTTTATTGATGAGTTTTTTCCAAGTCTAATGGGAAAATGTAGGTAAACACTGGAAACTTGGTTGTACCATTGAAACGGGATCTCATGCGTCTACTCAACTCTTTGATAAAAAAAAATAAAAAAATGCGTATAATGAAAATATGTTTACAAAATCTCCCCCATTTTCCACCCTTTCATTACCAGCGTAGCTGAAGTGGTGTGAAGCGACGTTGGAAGGTTTTCCATCAGACGTGAATGCGACCGAGTAACTCGTTAGCTTTGTTTTTATTGAAACCGGGATGGATATTCAGATATTCTCCCGGGACAGACCCGCGTGCCGGATTGAAAGACTAATGTTTGATTAACCTCGGGTTCGCGAGAGCAGTATTAACATTACGCGTTATCATACAACGCTCAATTAGCGAATGAGGTGGATTCTCTACCAGGAAATGACGTTTTATTAGTTACAATCAATGAAGTTACAGAACAAAGTATCGTTGTTCGATGAGTTCCACACACAGCAACAAACACGTGAAATAGGTGGAAAATAATTTAGCTAATTAAACAAATCTGGGGGGGGGGGGCCGGGATAGCTTGAAAATAACATTCTTTAACCCATATAAACCAGGCAGGGGCTGTGTCAAACGACTCTAGGAAGGACCTATGACCTATAGGTGGTTGTTACGAACCTTAAAGCTATGTGGGTGGCGGCCATCTTGATTATATGTTTGAGTACGTTGCCGTGGAGAAACAGCTGAGCTTTGAAGCCATTTGCAGTAGAAACAAGATACCTAAATATATTTGTACTTTTAATTCTATAAACTGCTTTTTGTGCAATTTAAAAATCATAGCCCTTTATTTTCTATCTGTTATGCTTGGATCAGATTTTTTTCAGAATTTAAATAATTTTTATTCTTAACATATACAATATGGTTGCTACATTGGTTGGTACATACGTACCATCTATTCAATACATGATGTTGGAGAAGCCAAAAAATTCATAAAGACGCGGGCCATTTGCTAAATATTGTAGAATAGTTATTAGATGGCTACAGCAAGCATAATAAGGTGAAAATGTGTACCGGTATTATAACATAAACAAGAGAATTGAAACGCTGTATATAGGACTAACGTTATGGTAGATGGGATGTTGCGTTAAAATTGTGAAAGAATAAGTTTGAAAGTGTATGGTTTACAAAACAAACATTTTCTTTACAGACTGCTTGTGAACTGGGAATTATAAGGTCAGTCTGTTTTAAGTTTTGAGTTAGCCTATGCCTACTTTTTAAACTACAAATTACCTAAAACAAAACAATCGATAAATACAGTATAGCATCAAAAGTAGATTAACTTTAACCTACAATATAATAACGGGAATACAAGGGCAAAATTAATGTACCGTAGTAGAAATAACATATTACAATATAACAAACCATATTATAGTAAATGAAGTAAAGAATAATATTAATTTAGTAGCTGTATTCACAGGAAAAGTCAAAACCATAACTTAGTTGAAGGAACATAGGCCTAGTTATGAGTCACATGAGACATTATTATATCGCTGTTGTGACGTCATTTGAAAACTGTGCGAAATTTGTTTGTTTATGATTTTTGCAATACCATTTAATCGCCTTCTGAAATAACAATAATAGTAAAGGCATATATCAAACCTCCAAGTATAGACTAAATATTAGTATGCTAACTCACTGCTAGCCAATCACAGCTCCACTACCGCATTATTTAGACGTTACTTTCAGAGTTAATCATTGTTCTTTGGGTAACTATTTAGATGACTACGAAGCATTGAAACAAGCCCAAAGATTTGCGATGTAACGTAGTTGCCAAGACCGTCGTTAAACTCCACAAAAATAAAGAATTGAGCGGCATTTTATTTGCTCATCGTGTGCTTTGCTTGAGGACCTGCCTAGTGACTGATGGTCTTCCCTCATTGATCTCACTGGATATGCATTCACATCACATGACAACAGACCTCGAGTCTCGTTTCATTACTGTGACTGTCCGGTCGGACTAATGGTCACATTTTCCGAGAAAAGGCGGGAAATAACTTCCTGGAATATTCTCCCTCGCTCTGCTACGAAATGTCAACGAGGAAACGAGTGACGCGCCGGCTTTTCCGGCACTCGCGGGGGAAATGTCAACCATTGTCCGTTTCTGTTTCAATGAAAATCACTTTTCAACCTGAATTCCGGCTCGTGGTATAATTTGAACCGAGGCGATGTAGACGGTGTAAGTGATGAATGGACTTCATGAACAAGAAGAGAGACGTAGTCTACTCCTGATGACCAATACTCCACACTACAGGTAAATGGACATTTTACTCTTTTGGGTTCACCTCCAGACTCATCACTTTATAAATTCATTGAATAAACATACGATTTTTTTTTTTTTTTAAGCTAGATTAAAGTAAAATGCGTTGCAACCAATGCTTAGCCTATACCTATCAAAACTACACCCCGATTTAGATCACTGTATTGGCAGATGGCAACTCAGTGTGTTTTATGTACAAGATCGATAAAATGCGTAAGGTCAGAATTGTGGAACACTTGAAAATTATAAAAGTAAAATCATATTTTGGAATAATCAACAAAGACTGTTCACTTGCGCATTAAACTGAGATGCAGCAAAGTACAGTCACAGTAAAGCAGACGTAAATACAGCAAAGTACAGTCAAACAGTGACAAAGAGGCAACACACTGAGGTGCAGCCAAGTACAGTCACAGTAAAGTAGACGTAAATACAGCAAAGTACAGTCAAACAGTGACAAGAAGGCAACACACTGAGGTGAAGCCAAGTACAGTCACAGTAAAGTAGACGTAAATACAGCAAAGTACAGTCAAACAGTGACAAGAAGGCAACAAGCTGAGATACAGCCAAGTACAGTCACAGTAAAGTAGACGTAAATACAGCAAAGTACAGTCAAACAGTGACAAGAAGGCAACACACTGAGATACAGCCAAGTACAGTCACAGTAAAGAAGACGTAAATACAGCAACGTACAGTCAAACAGTGACAAGAAGGCAACACACTGAGATGCAGCCAAGTACAGTCACAGTAAAGAAGACGTAAATACAGCAAAGTACAGTCAAACAGTGACAAGAAGGCAACACACTGAGGTGCATCCAAGTACAGTCACAGTAAAGTAGACGTAAATACAGCAAAGACCAGTCAAACCGTGACAAGAAGGCAACACACTGAGGTGCAGCCAAGTACAGTCACAGTAAAGTAGACGTAAATACAGCAAAGACCAGTCAAACAGTGACAAGAAGGCAACACACTGAGGTGCAGCCAAGTACAGTCACAGTAAAGTAGACGTAAATACAGCAAAGTACAGTCAAACAGTGACAAGGAGGCAACACACTGAGGTGCAGCCAAGTACAGTCATAGTAAAGTAGACGTAAATACAGCAAAGTACAGTCAAACAGTGACAAGAAGGCAACACACTGAGGTGCAGCCAAGTACAGTCACAGTAAAGTAGACGTAAATACAGCAAAGTACAGTCAAACAGTGACAAGAAGGCAACACACTGAGGTGAAGCCAAGTACAGTCACAGTAAAGTAGACGTAAATACAGCAAAGTACAGTCAAACAGTGACAAGAAGGCAACAAGCTGAGATACAGCCAAGTACAGTCACAGTAAAGTAGACGTAAATACAGCAAAGTACAGTCAAACAGTGACAAGAAGGCAACACACTGAGATACAGCCAAGTACAGTCACAGTAAAGAAGACGTAAATACAGCAACGTACAGTCAAACAGTGACAAGAAGGCAACACACTGAGATGCAGCCAAGTACAGTCACAGTAAAGAAGACGTAAATACAGCAAAGTACAGTCAAACAGTGACAAGAAGGCAACACACTGAGGTGCAGCCAAGTACAGTCACAGTAAAGTAGACGTAAATACAGCAAAGACCAGTCAAACCGTGACAAGAAGGCAACACACTGAGGTGCAGCCAAGTACAGTCACAGTAAAGTAGACGTAAATACAGCAAAGACCAGTCAAACAGTGACAAGAAGGCAACACACTGAGGTGCAGCCAAGTACAGTCACAGTAAAGTAGACGTAAATACAGCAAAGTACAGTCAAACAGTGACAAGGAGGCAACACACTGAGGTGCAGCCAAGTACAGTCATAGTAAAGTAGACGTAAATACAGCAAAGTACAGTCAAACAGTGACAAGAAGGCAACACACTGAGGTGCAGCCAAGTACAGTCACAGTAAAGTAGACGTAAATACAGCAAAGTACAGTCAAACAGTGACAAGAAGGCATCAAAGCAAACCACTTCGTCAACGTTACACAATCATGTGCCAAGCTTTGACTTCTCCCGTTACAAATGGCTAAACAGTATTTGTTTAATATCTAGAGAAAATAAACGAGACAATTCATCTCATTAATTATTTGCTTTTCATTAAGTCTCGCCCCGTTGGGGTGGAAGGGTGGAAGGGTGGAGGGTGGAGGGTGGAGGGGTAGGAGACAAAACACATGTCTCAGCCACGTCGTGTCTCAAGTCGGGATGTTCACACAAGAGTCTGAAATGCAACTAGAGACGCGTAGATCAACAAAAGACAAGCGACGAGTCTTCAATGTTTGTTCTGTAAACAACCGAACCATTTCATTTCCTGAGCGGTTCTACCTCAAAGTGTGCTCGCAATTACAGAACGTGAACGCTTGAATTTGGCGGGCTTGCTTGTTCGTCTGTTGGGACCACCAGGGGCCTCATTGCTGTACATTTGCAAACTTAACCCCGGTGTTAGCCAATAGCACAGTAATCTTTGCCAATAGCCAATCAGGAGTCAGCAATTGAGACGCCGATCGAAGGAAGGCATTGTTGAAAAAACGAGACGAAATAAAAACAATAACAAACAAAACCAGTTCAATAACCTCAAAACGTCGACAAAATACTCAATAAAACTACATATTTTCATTTTTAGGACCTATATAATGTACAATAAATACACAAAATTGTTTATTAACTTTAATAAACACATAAAGTAACGTATCCATGAAGATGGTTATTCCCAATTAAAGAATTGAAATGTGACATTTGTGAAACTATACACACGAGCATTGACAAAATGGCGGTCTTTCAAAGTATTGTTGAGATTGTTCTTCTTAACCCTACTATCAGACAGGGTCATATTTGCCTCCGAATTATGCAGGGAAGCCTGTGTAGGAGTTAACCCCGGGGTCATTTTAACATGGGGTTAGCGAGAGTTAAGGAGAGTTTAAAAAAATTTACAGGAATTAGGCCCCAGCTGGTGTTACCAGGAAATATCGTACCTATAGTGTTACCACGTGGGCGGGGCACAGCGGAGTTTCTTCCATGTTTGGTGCGACCGCTGTGAGATGAGGCAATCAGGCCTACCGGAGAGTGTGAGAAGTGAGAACACTTGAGTCTGCACGTTCCTCAACACTCGATCCTTGTTCAAGGCAGGCTTTAGCGTTGTAACAAGTTCAAATCAATTATAGGTAATTCGCAATAGGGTGTATTCACATAATGCCATATTGTGGCTTTGAATACGCGTATCTATCTGTGAGAGTAAAAACTGTCATATTCAGTGGCAAACTAGTGTGTTTTCTAGTGGCAGATCGAATGAAGACAGACAATATGTGTCTTACAATGATCACCGCTGGACGTCCATTGAAACCTCCCGTAGATATCGTAGAAAAGCTGACTGGCGAATTGTACATTTTTTTCACATTCCACATTGAAATAAATTGCAAATGAGAAATAATAAAAAATGTATATTAAAAATTTTTAAAATTGCTAATAAATAAGGTGCCACCTACGTTGTATGATAATATAATGTGTCAAATACTTATGTGCGATTTGAAGCTACCTTGGCTTTATACTGAGAACTAGAGTAACATGACTTGTATATAATGTCAATAGTTGTACACGTTCAAGCCTTAGGCTATTGACTTGAGTGATAATGCCAGTACAACACCGAGCAAACCACCCAACTATGGGTGTCTACTGTCTACGCAGGATGTGTTTTCTGCTGAGATAATTCAAACTAGAAAAGAATGTGTGAATATTTGTGAAATAATATCGTATTTATTTAGTGACAACTTGAGAAAACAGTTGAAAGTGACGGAAGAGATCGGCGGAAGTAGGAATGTATTTCTGTTCAAGGACTCTGTAAGCAAAAACCGCCTATTTGCCAGCCGCAAATATTACGAAGTACTGTAGTACAGTGTCATTCTAAAGGGTATTTTGGCGTATTTTCCTTTTGTTCTGGTTGGCAAAGTTCTAAACAGACGGGCAGCATTGTTTTAAGACTGGAACTTCTGCGCTTTACCACACTAATTGATTGATTGATTGATTGATTGATTGATTGGACTGCACAAATACATATAGTGTTTGCATTTTATTCCTAACTAAACAAATTAATTAGTACGTTTTTATCATTGCCTTCCTTTGTACATGTTTTAAAACTGAGTAGTATAGATATTAAATATAAATAAGCACACAAATCTATATTTGAACCCATAAGTCATATCTCAGAATAATATTCATAACATTTAAATGAACGGCAAAGAAAATAAACAAAATATTCCGAAAGGTTGAGATTCAGTAAAAAAATTTCTGTATACATAATATATAAAAGTACTTTTTCCACTAATTAGTAACAAATGAACATAAACAAAAACAACAAACATTAAGAAAAAAAAACGAGCATTATGCTAAACATCCCCTACTGAAAATCAGTTCTTGTAACTGAGTGGGTAGACAATAAATACATATTCATTTATGTATATTATTCCTTCTCTACTTTGTCTTAAGGTTATATCGCTTGTATGTGATGACCATCAAATATATTTAAGAGTGAATGATACATTTTATAATTGATTTTTAAGCGAGTCATGTAACTCTACATATCTATATCAGTTAAAAAACACAAGGGGTTGTTTCGCCACGTCGGTAACACTCACAAAATGTCTTGTTAACGCGTTTCTGGACCGCTTGTGTCCCTTCGTCAGAACGGCTTTGAGTCTGTTTGAGTCGTTCTGACGAAGGAATATCAGTAATACTTCTACTCAATATTTACTATAGCGCGGGTTTAGCCTACAAGGTTGTATTGCTATTATTATCATCTCTCTATGCAATATAGCCTACCTTGACCCAATCCAATACCCTTCAATGGGAATAAATATCAAGAACGTTTTTGGCACAAATATTTTTTTTTCGAAAACTTTATCGAACGTTTAAGATACCGCCAAGCGTCTGGTACATACATCCAAAGTTATGATACATTTATTTCGAAGATGCATCTTTTTCATACGTTGACCCTGTATTTGTTCCGCAAATATACGTGAAATGCATGTGCACATAACGTGTTTGATAAAACTGCCAGATTCGTATCTGCAAGAGGAATAGGTCTCGTGCCGGTACCGAAGATTACGAGAAAACACATCGCACATCGCACAAGCGATCACACAGTTCTACGTCACTAGAAACCCTGACACCGGGATACTTTGGAGCTAATAATAGTGGCTATAGTACCGAAGATTATGAGACAACCTGTTGGATACAAAACATATCACAATTCTACGTCACTAGAAGCCCTGACACCGGGATACTTAAGAGATGAAAGTATAGGTCTATAGTTAATATTCTAGAAGTTGAATATGCAGCAACCCCTGTATTTATATGCGTTACGTTCTTATTATATGTATTATAAAGACTCTATAATATGACAAGTATACCCACTCTTTATTTATTTAACATTACTTCCATCAAGTTGACATCAACTATATAAACAGTCTTTGTTTAACCTAGTTGTAGAAATTGCTTCTTGGGGATGGGGGAGTCATCGACGTTTGATATGAATGTATTTGTATTTATTGGTAAACAGTAAACACTATAATATTATGTCAGTGTTCAGGTTTACATATTATTATAATAGTTATAGAAGAAACAATAACATCATATCATTAAACTAGATCACGCACCAATGAATAATTCTAGACACTATTATTATTTGTGAAAGTCGTTCCAGTAGGTATGTCATCTGTCATACATCAATTAGGTTTATTGAATTATCCTGAGAAAGGTGACTTAATCTATAAACAAGGCATGTTTTATGCTCACACACTAATCAGAGATAAAATAACAAAGCTCAAGATTAGAAATTGCTGTCGTTGTTTATTTCAGAAGGCAATCATTATGTTTATGTCCCCAAGGTACAGATCAAGTGTTTACCATACTCTCATCACAGTAATCAGAGTTGCATTGTGTCAAGACATGTTACAACACGCTTCGCAACATGGATTTAATTAAATATGACGCCGACAGTTCCTCCATTTTCTTGACAAAGGGCGTTCAAACTCAAGTGTTAATTGTGAGAAGCAGGTCAACAACATTCGAGATAAGGGTTCAGTTATATCATTAGCTCAGAAGTAACAGCAAATACTCGCGAGCTACGAAAACCACTATACAGGATTTCCACATACTCGGTGGGTAGTGGGTAGATCTCTCTCTCTCTCCCTCTCTCCCTCTCCCTCTCCCTCTCCCTCTCCCTCCTGCAAAAGAGTTTGCTTGAAGGGAGAGTACTTCTTCATCAAACAGTTCGACGATTTGTACTTGAGAGTGAAACCAATTAAATAACCGGAATTATTAATTAGAGTTCACCGAATTAATTTGCTCTTTCCTTTGAAGATCTGCTAACAAGTTTTAAAGGATGAAAGTATCGAAGCATCAATATTTATTTTAGATTATATTAAGACAGCATTTAGTTTAAATAGAGTTTACCGACGAAAATTGATGACAGAGAACCTCAAGTTTCTAGAAGTTGTTATATTTAATATATAGGTCGATACTGAATTAGCGAACGCATTTCTCAATCACACATTTCAATGGATTACGTAATGTTAAATTGTACTGGTATAGTAAAGGTAATGTTATGTACTTGTCAATACTTATTCATTGTATTACGCAAAGAAAATACAGAAACCATCCCCCACCATTCGACCATATGTCCTTATCCTACCTTTCGACTATCTAACATTGATTTACATTTTATATATATATATATATATATATAATATATTGATTTGAACGGGTAACCTAACAACAAAGTAGTTCCTTTGAAGAAGACGTCGGACCAGTTAACATAGAGTCGGACTAACAGCCGAGCTACCATATACCACTCGAGCTGTCGTGTTTGCACAAGAAACAATAACAAGAGGGTTAGCGTCGCGGCGGCGGGGGGAGGGGGGGGGGGATGGTCTCAGGGGGGTGGACGCGGACAAAACACGGCGCCGGCCGAGGTGCATGACGGGGGAAGATGATGAACATGACGACGAAACGGAGGTAAAACAGAATGGACAAGAAAGGGGACGGGTAGAGTTAGTTAAGAAAAGTGTTGGGGTCGTTGGTTTGGCAATAATATTCAGTCAGCAGAATTTGTCAGCTTTCTCTCACGACGTGGGTTGACCAAGACGGACGACCTGCGAGATTACATTAGAAATTCTAAGCGCCTAATGTTGTAAGGAGGGAGTTTGTAAAAACAAGAGATAACGCTCACTGGGAAATTGAGTCAAGTCGCAATATTGTCTTGGGAAGGTAATAAGAAAGGGAGACTGACTCAATAAGGGGATGTTAATGTTCGGTGGTACAAAAACAACCCCTACTTTACCGTCCACCGTTATTGTCTTCAACTTTATTGAGTTTCGAATATGGCGGTGTTTTGTGATATTAGCGAGCTAATTTAATGCCAACATTTTAAATGGAACCCCTACCGTAATCAGGATTGAGTTGTTGAAGTGATGCTCGGTATATTGATCGTGTAACAGGCCTGTTGGGAAACTAAGTCTCCACTTATTGCGAAACTTTAACTCTTTGTTTTTGTTCTAAACTTTATTGTTTCCGCACACACCGGAAACGTTCGGGGAAAGCCTCTAAAAGATGGCAAGGGCACATCCGGTGTCAACTCATGTGTCATGTGCGCATGGATATGGTGAGGAATGTGAATGTGTTTGTGAGGTACAAACTGGGTTTAAAAGGGTTAGATGATAAGGAAAGAAAGATGACATGAAACTGAAAAAAAATGTAACACCAAAGTAAGGTGACACGAAACAAATGGCTGTAAAATATCACATTCCAATTTGACTGAAAGAGAGACTGGTATGAATGAAATCTGGAAAATGTATCAATAATTTTGTAAGACATCTATCAGCGGAGAAGTGTCCAGACAGGGGGGCTATTCTTGAAACGATGCGAGTGGACTCGCATGCGGGATTATGGTCACGTGACCGCCATAACGCATACGTTTTGACAATTTGCTATTCTTGAATTTGAAACCGTACCCGCACATGCGGGATCGGGATACGTTTCTACTCGCCGGCCTAGAGGTGGCGAGATGGGAAACCGTATGCGTTTTGGCGTGGTTGTTGTTGTAAAATTGTGTTGTTGACATCAAAATCAGAGTCTATGAAGACATCGAATGCAGACTCCAAGGTAGGTAAATGATTATATTACTGTCTTATAGTAGGCCTAGCTTAGGCCTACGCTATTATGTGTAATATATTTTATAATTTCATTACATTCCGTTCGTAGGCCTAAGATTTGTGTTCAAAATATACCTAGGCATGCCTAGCGAGTAGCCCCGAACGAGTATGGAAAGTGAGGTTAGGACTAGGGAGGCCTAGATCTTTGCCTGCAGATAAGCTAGGCCTACCCTATATTATGTAGGCCTGTACGTCTAGTGAATAAAGAAACTATTTATTTATGTATGAAAAGAACTAGAGCTAGGCCTAGCGCCCATGGCATGCTAGTTTAACAATTCATTCTGCATGCAGGCCTAGCCCTAGGCCTACCCTAAAACAGTTCTAACCTGGGTCTAGGCCAATATGGATAAGTCTAGGCTGACATGTGCCCTTAATTGTCTACATTTACCACAGGAGCCAAGCCCGGACTATAGGCCTAGCTCGTAAATACTAATTTTGGACTAGTATTGTATGAAGGACATCGGTACAAACCGAGTTTGACTCGGTAAAATCACTCAGCCAGCACACATAGTTCGAACTGACCCGTACACCCTAGTACGCTTGTACGGAATGAAAGTGTCAGATACTGAACTTATCCTGTACACTCAGTAGGCCTACGTACATGCTAGTCCGGGTTCGGCTCACATGGTAAGCCTATACATAGTTAGGACTGTTAGGCCTTACCCCAGTCCACTTATGAACATTACTTTCAACAGTATTATAAAAATGTAACGGTGCATGTTCAACAACCAATGTTGAGGAACCTGCTGGGATAAAAACTGATGTGGGAAAATTTGGTTTCCATGTAGAGGCATTCTGGCTTTTGGCTGAGGCTATTAGTCCTAAAAAATATAAATTTAATTATATTGTTTTGGACCTTAATATTTCCCCTAAATTGTGTGCTTCAAGTAGGGTAATTAAATTATATCCCCAAGAACTTTTTATTTCAAGTTGCAGATACAAGAGAAGACCACTAGAAGACATTTACGGGCAAGAGAGCCATATGTCGGTCGATGAAGCTAGAATTGGCTACTTTACTAACGTTGAAATTCTACCTACATCAACCCCTGCTGCAATCTTCCAGCATTGACCAAGAGAGGATTTACATTTCCAATGAAATGAAGAAATTGGTATTCTGGTTGAAATGTGACAAATTTTTGAGTAATTGTGAATGCATTCATAAGCAGGTAACCCTGACAAGAGAACAATTACTTTCAATGATTATAAAGCACATTTTGAGGTAGTTTTAGTTTTGGTTTATGAATGCATTCTGGACAGTGACTTGTTTTAGTACACTAGTACAGTAGTAAGAACATGTATCGCCAAATAAATAAATTATTAGCCTATAATATTATTGTGTAACTGTATTTTCCAAAATTGAAATTTCCCCTTGTTAAATGGTAGATGAATAAGTTTTAAAATTTAAACCTTATTCAAAACATAGTTTTAATTAAGTGTATTATTCCCTAAAAAAAACAAAAATTACTAAAGAACCATCAATATTAAAAATTAACTTTAAATTTAACAGTGACAAATCAAAGCTAACAGCTATGCAAATGGGACTGACTAAAGTAGGATTATACTTTTACTTTTACCATAATTTTTAATGATGGTCGGGGGCCTGAAAATGAAGTGCCTACAATATTGCTGAAATACTAATTTGGACACAAATAGTGTGTGTGTAGTGGTATGAAATTTGTTACATGAGAGTACAATGATTTTAGGGGGTAATTTTTTCTTTGCATGGGTTTGCAATTTTTGTAATGTTATACCAGAAATAACATTACACGTAGGAGGAAATTACACACACACACTTGTAAGTTAATTTGACATTTAATGTGAATTTATGAAAAGTTCGATGCATACTGCCTGCATCGACTTCAGTGTTTATGAGATCTCGAAGAAGCATGACATCTTCTCAGTCCTCCATGGCTGGCTACCTACTTTCAAAAAAAATGTATTGGATAGCCTTCTGTATCTTGTAAAAGTAATTAACATATGTAGACATAAATAAGTACACCCAAAATTTTACAATTTAAATACATTTTTTATTGGTTTTTAAATACCTACTGATGATAACCACTTTAAACAGAAATTTGCAATTAATTCTTTAAAGTCATATTCAGTTCCACTTTCAATTTAAATTCAATTTAACATCAATTTAATGCAAGTGGTGAGTGGTGACCCAGAGGCAGGACCGTGACCACCACAGCCAGAAAACAGACCAGATTTTAAGTGGTAATGTCTGTAGACTGGTGTGGACCGATTACATTGCAGAAAACTTTTGCCGCAACGTCTGCAAGGGAAAAAAAGAACAGGTTGTATTAGAATAAAAAAGGACATGTAAACAAAATGTATTGGATGACCTTGCAAGGGTCCACCACCACCACCAGTCAGTGACAGCTTTTTAAGGGCTTAGACTAACCCTGACAAATCTAAAGTATGCCCTAAGTAGAGCCCAAACAAAAACACTATAAACTTTAAGGTTTACATAAAATTACCTTAGGTAGGGTTCGTAAACCCTTAGGAATTTCTCAGGACAGTCCGGATACCATGTCCATGCAATCGTTTATGCTGGACCTCATCACTGCTCTGCAAAAATAAAATTATATTATGCATAGACCTACTAGGCTATTTTGTATTCATTAAGTGACTAGGAGGACTAGGCTAAGCATTTGGCTACCCGGCAACTGAAGCACGAATGCGACTACAAATGCAGTAACAAACCTTGCAAATTCTATGTTCAGCAAACAACAGCATGAAATTACATATTTTACTAGCTTTATGTCTATCTAGGCAGGCCGGGTATTCTTCAAAAGATTGACACAGCAACCTTGTTTAGGTGAGTGCCTAGGCCCTTGGCTAGACAGCATGCAACAGTATGTTCACAAACACCTAAGTGACTATAGGCTACGGGCGTCTTTGGCCTACGGCACAGTGACTAGACTAGACCTGCAGTTATACGCTTCAAACATTGCTAGGCCTAGGCCTAGCCCTATGTCTATGATCTACACAAACATGTCGAGCTTAACCTCAAAATGACACGATCCGTAGCTCTATAATAGGCCTAGACAGATATTTGTTTGTCACACATACTAGGTAGGCAGAGGCCTATACTAGGCAATATACCTACAAGACAGGAACTGAAATTTAAGGTTAATAACTTACCTTGCTAACAGATTGAAGATGAACAGTTGCATAGACGTCAAACATGTCACGAAAATGCAATCACAATCACATGTGGTCGTAACACGTGCGTCTTTGTTTATCTTAGTTTTTATTGGCTGGCGAGAAAATCGATAATAAAACAGTGACGTCAAGTGATGACGTATTAGTCAAAGAAAGAACGACTGCAAACTTTTCGTGAAGACCGACTCGTATGAGCAACTGCAACAATGATTCAAAACGTATGCGAGCTCTCTGGTTTCAAGAATACCAAATTCCGCATACGAGCTACTCGTATGCGGGTTGGGACCCATACGAGTTACTCGCATGCGAGTCAAAACGTATCGGTTCAAGAATAGCCCCCCAGGAGTCAGCTAGCGATGAGACTGCCCCTATCGGAAAGTCGTGAAGTTACCGACGCATCGCATGTTTGTGTTGTTGCATCTTTGCTCGAGAAGGCTACGTTAGTTGTCTCCCCTTCTCGCTTCGCATCAGAACCATAAATCAACCCCTCGGCGCGTCCATTAAAATTCGTTGCATAAATATGCGAAGTTAAGTTCAATAAAAAACGTCAAATACACGCGCCATGATTGTTATGGCACCCGGCTGACAGACTTAAGGAAATTGTGATGCAGTCTTTCTTTTACGAAAACGAAAAGATATGATTTCACCTCCTTCTTGGATCGGATATGGCATAAATCGTACGACACTGCCTGCTGAAATATGCAATGGATTTCCTTGTGCGCATTGACAAATTGTATTTGAATTTCACTATATTCGTTTTTAATCGATCAGAAGTTCGTGTGGAGACCTCAATCTGCTACGCCCCCCCTTCTCCCCCCCCCCCCCCCCTCCAGTCAACCTGACAACTTCTTTGAGAAATTGCCAAAAGATGAGATGAAAAGCAGAGAAAGAAGTGACAAGAGTGAGGTGTGAGAAATAGTTGAAGAATTCTACCGAAAAAGAGACGATGGTTTGGAAATTTGTCAGTGACTGACTGTTGAATCAATCAAAATCTCTAACCCTTCCTTCCTTTTCGCTTTCAATCCGACGAACATTGCAAAGAACGAAATTACAGCGATTTTACATTTCCGACTACATTTCTATTTTCAACGTAATTCATACAATAAGAATGATTTTCTTATGGAGAGTCTCTGCTTCGCTGAATGACATTAGAGTACAGAGGTTAAATCAATCAATCACTCGATCAATCAATGTCAGTAGCTCGGACTTGTCGAAGGGTCTTCTACAGTTTTACAGTGTTCCTTGTTCATCTCAGCCCCATTATTGACAGATTAATACAGGGCGCGCTTAACAAACTGCTCAGTTTGCAGTAATCCAGTCACTGGATCAAGTAGCTTAAAAAAATGCATTTATATATATCGGTGCGCCAAGAACCTCAATATAAAATAATATTTTACTTACTTTTAATTTAAATATTTTTTCTGTCAGTGCCAAGTCTAATTTAGTCCAGTAGAATTGTCTAAATCTAGAAGTATTCCTCGTTGAAGTGATGTGACTGTTAAGATAGTGGTTATGAAAGGTTATGCGTGTCGAGATAGCGAAGAAATGTCTAGCAGGATAGCAGCCTCGAAGATCTTATGTTTGTATGGAGCCCTCATCTGAGGAAGCGGGTGGGTGCTGTCGAAACTTGTAGCTAGTTAATGAGCGTGCTGTCGTATTTACAGTGCCCATGTCATTGTTATATTTTCCTGTGCAAACGTCTTGCCTTGTATCAGTATAAATATTGGTAAGTAATAAGAAGAGGCGTTGGTTTAAATAAAATGTATAACTTGTAAAAGCCACCTCATAAACAGCGAACTTCCACCGCGACATCCACTGTTTTCCAGTCATAACATCGAAAATTGTATTAACTAGCTAAATTATCGCAAAATCTACTTTTTTTTACCTTTTAGCCGTTTCCTGTGGTTATGCATTACTAATTAAAATATTGACGTTTTTTAAATTTATTAGAGAGATGCGCGATTAGTATATTTTGTTATGTACATGATATGTAATTATAATTATAGGCTAACATTATTGTATAATAATTTGAACACGTTTCTTGTGTAATTGTTTGGCAAAATCACCAAACAACCATCGTCATAACATCGAAATTGTTAAAACCATAAACGATATTTAAGAAATCATAATATAATTTACAAACGCATCTAGTAATAAGGAATATGTGCGGGCACACAATATTCTTCTCAGTTAATCGCGTCTAAATGATGGACGAGATGTGTTTCGATCTTGTAATAATAATAATAATAATAATAATAATAATAATAAAAATAATAATAATAATAATAATAATAATAATAATAATAATAATAATAATAATAATAATAATAATAATAATAATAATAATAATAATAATAATAATAATAATAATAATAATAATAATAATAATAATAATAATAATAATAATGATGATAATAATAATATTAATAATAATAATAGTAATAAAAATAATAATTTTTCGTGGGAATCCCTGTTATAGAGTGCACACCAGCTTTACCCGATGTGTGCCTCTTCAGGTGACTAACTAGGTATGTTCGGGTGTTTGGATAGGTGGGAAGGAATGTCCGAGGGCTGTTGGTTGAACTCAATCCCAACATTCGCCTTTACGACTGAGGAAAACCTCGGGAAAAACCTTCAGTCAGGACTGCTGGGGGCCGGAATCGAACCGGCGACATCCCGAATTAGAGTCCTGCGTCTTACCGCTGAGCCACCTCTATCGGTGATCTTGTAATGCGTATATTTGAACACGTCATGCCTGGCACGTATCGACATAGTGATTGTCAGTGCTGTGGTATTCAACTACTCATGTCTGACTTCACGCCCCCTCCTACTACTAACGTCGTGGGATGGGGCAGACTTTACCGCAGCTGACTTCCATCAGCGGGTGCATTAGATGCATTAGCCCGTCTGACAGCCAGACGAAACCACAGACATCTAGACTTTGCACTCGGTGATTCACCGACCTGTGAGAAGTGTGACCCAACAATGTTCACATCTAGATTAGTTTCTACAACCAGGAACTAATAATAATTATTACTTCGAATTCCAACATTAATGACCTTTTAACATTTTTGAATATACCCACAATTCCATATTTTCGTCATTGTGGAAATATTTTCTAAACAACTACCTCACGAAAAAATCTCAAAACTAAAAAGTATATTGGGTGCCATTGCAATATTATGATCTTGACGTGGAGCGGTCCTAGATTAAATAAGTAACGTTAATGCTGCCACCACTCACTCATATGACTGTGGGAGTGAGACCACAAATACACACAATTATACAACAATTGAGGAATATCTTGAAAATGAGGCGTGACTGGGTTCTTAAGTTACATTGTAACTTCGAAATACGACTGCGGTAAACCTTGACCATTTATTAACAATAGACATATCGACAACCAGACAAATTGACAAATCGGAAAATAGGCAAATTGAGAAATACAATGTAAATAAAATAATATGGACTCACCAGTATACAGATATCTTGAGGCAAAAAAACACGGTAAGTACACTCAATTAATAAGAAGTCATGCTAGAGCCTGATTCCCAGCTATTACTCAAGGTTTATCCTACTGTAACTCGGCCCAACTATGGTTTACCACGGCCTAGTGCGGCCTAGTGACTTGCCAAGAAGGGAGAATTTAAGTAGAAATAAACCAGGAGCTGACGACGACTGGGCATCAGGCTAGGTACTAGCCAATCGATCACACTTCTGACCCCGTGGGTGTGGATCCACCCACCTTATATACCCAAGTCTCTAATTATCCGTAAATCAACTATAGCCTGTTGATATGATTCTACTCTCTTGTTTGTGACGTAGGTCAATGTTAACTTCCTATTGGGTAGTTGACTCATCGCTCGGACTGTATATCGAGGGAAAGTAGGATAATACGGTAAATCTATAAATCGTACGCCTATAAGCGGATATTTGCACTTAAATATAACTTGGTGTCCTAAATGCCTTTATAGCAATAATCTGTGCATGGTTAAACGTTAAATTATTATATTATATAAATATGAAAAAACTATACTTGTCGTGCTAGCCAGTTCACGACATCACCCCCATCGCTCCAAATTTTGAGGTACCCTTCCAGAAGGGTGCATCAAAATAAAAAAAATAAAAATGGGAGGGTGAATAGAATCGATGACAAATGTGTAGTAAAAGTGAAAGTAAGCATCGTACAGGTAACACGCGATTATGCCCGTTGCCAAAAGGCTTCCACACGTGCAAGTGTTCCACACAGGACACTGAGGGGAGGCGACCCCTAGCGTCCCGTATTTCCAAGTGCAACAATGTGATCATACGGAGGAAAACCTGACAAGACGTCGGTGTCCGGTATGCAAGAAGAAACTTTCTTGTGTTGCCAACAGAACGGCAGCGCATACCGCGGAAACCCAAGATGCTACGACAAGTGAAATGGAAAGTAAGTCAATGTTGAAGCTCAGGTAAGTACATTGTACTATTACCATCTTAGATGTTATAATCAGGGGAAATACCAAACAATATATATATATAATTATTGGAGCAATGTGTGAGTCAAGCGGCTGCAAGCAAAGTAGACGTGACGCGTGTGGAACATATGTTATGACAGTTAATGAATACATTATTAAAATCCGAGCGTGAAAAGCAAAGAGAAAATAAAACCGAAATGAATAATTAAGTTATAAGTACAAAATAGAGCAAGTTACCAAAGTAAAACAAATTAAGCGACTTTGAAGCGACTTTGAATAAGAGGAAACGACGAAAATGACAATATAAATACAAAACCAAAACAAAGTGAAAGTGAGCGTATCGCGGCGCTTAAGTAATCAAAAGAAGTAAATGGGGAATCACATGAACACCAAGGCGTGTCCAGATTGCATGCTAAGTCACAAATAAAAGAGTAGCTAAATTGACTAACACAATTATAGAAAGTATCCAAAAGTGAAATATATAACAATATAAATAGATGAAAGGGAAATTAACCAAACATAATAAGTGATACAAAATATGAAAGTAAATTAAAAAATGAAAACATCCCAACATTTTAAAATGTTACAATAAAAGCAAAGATAAAAAAAAACCTGGTGAGTCTGTATGTAAAAGCAACATATATCGTAACAAAAGCAAAGTGTTACGGTGAGTCAAACTTAAATACAAAACACGATAACCATATATATACCAAAACAAACCAAATGAACAACATCAGTCGTACCAAGTAAAATATGAGTATAACAATACAAAGAATGAAACAAAACGAAAAATTAAATAAAATAAACAAAAGGATACAAAATCTCGAAACATTAAAATCATACATACAATTTAAAATACGGTTCGTATCTCTAATGTAACACAAGAAAACACAATGAAACAAATGTAACCAAAATTATAGTGCATAATTCTTATACATAAAATGAACTTAGTCCCAAGAGTGTCAATGAAGCAAGAAATAATGAAATAAAAATAAACCATTAACAGATCATATTAAAAAATACAACTCAATTTCACAAATATCAATAAAAGCAAACAAAAAATCATCATTACATCATATTCATATTACAATCATCAGAAATAGTTAAGCAAACTCTCAATTCTCAAATAACAATTGAAGCAATCAAAGAAATCAATACCTCATATTCATATTACAATCATCAGGACTATTTAACCAAACTCTCAATTCTCAAATACAAATGAAAACAAACAAAGAAATCATCAATACATCATATTCATATTACAATCATCAGAACTATTTTACCAAACTCTCAATTCTCAAATACAAATGAAAACAAACAAAGAAATCATCAATACAATATCTATTCGTAGTACAGTAACCAAATTCTCAATTCTCAAGTATGCAATCACTGCAGAAAATGAAAATAATGAAAATTAAACCATCCATATTTCATATTAGCCATAAAGAAACACAATTCACAATTCACAAGTATTGCAGAAAACAATTGAAAAATAAACAATATGCACATCATATCCATATGACGCGTATTCAGAAAAAATTTAAACCAATTCTTATCTTCAGTTAAAACAAAACAAAACATAAAATAAAATAGACCATTAAGAGATACTTATGTATAAAACTGAACTCGTCTCCATCAAAGCAACAGTCAATACAAGGAAAACATAAAATGAACCATTAATACATAGGAAATTATACTTAGCAATAAATAAAATGAACGCAATTCTTCCCAATTAGCCTTCGTTACAGAAAACAATGAAATATATAAACGGCAAAACATACAATAATAGTTGCGGAGAGAAGGAAATGCCAATCCAAACACAAAACAATAAGTATAAATACACTTGCAATCAGTCTCAAAATAATATATATGCATGTAAAATCAGTCTTGAAATGGTATGCAAAAGAAACTCTCAAAAAATAAACACATAAAATGAGTCCAAAAATAGCAAATTCAAATGAAAGAAGTCTTAACACAAAAAAAACACACGTGATATCAGTCCCAAAATCGTAGATCCAAAGGAAAATCAGTCCGAAAGAATAGACGCACGCGAGGTCAGTCTCGAAACAAGAAATCCATAAAAAAATGTAGACTGATAAAGGCGCGTAGAATGTTCACTCATCACTATCAGATACAGTTGCGTAGAAATCACGAGATGACGGCACTGCGGCAGTTTGGTGGATGTACAAAATCACAGTTTTTTGTATGCACCATATTACAGTTTTTTTAATGCACCTTATCACAGTTTTTTAATGCAACAATACAGTTTTGAAAGGGGGCGTTCGGCACGTACTGGGAACTCGTACTGAAGAGGGGAAGTGTCCGGTGAGCACAAGCGTTGTGGGCGAGTCAGTGCTAGATGCGTGATAGAGCGTCACACATTGCTGAGGTAGAGACGGTAGTCTCAAGGGGGGAAACATAGGACTTGTGGGGGGCCCGATTGTGGGCCATCTTCGTCGTTGATCGTTGTTGCGAGGGAGAGTGCGTGCTCTCCGAAGGTGTGATAATAGCGGTCCTCTTCTTGACGGATATAGCGGGTTAACTCTTGGTTCCGGGGTGAAGACGTACGTTGGTGTGGCGCCCAGAGCATGGAGGTCTCTGTTAGGAGGATCAGCGCCTGGAGACGAGGTGGACGGTGACGTTGTAGGGGCTGAAGCCGCGCTGCTGCACAATCAGCCGCAACATGGCCCAGCGCGCGACATAGGCGACATCGTCGTCGCCGGGTACCCAGGTCCAGAACATCATGAGATCACGCCCTGGTCCTTGAGATGACGCTCGTTCAGGCGGGCCAATGGAGGGAACATCACAGGGGACATATATCGACCGTGTCTCAATTTCTGAAATATAACAAATGTGAATATCCTGACAAGAATAACATATTATGCGGACTGTTCGGACAGTTCCGCTGATAACCGAGGCAATGGGACTCGGCTCAGTCAGTAAGTGACGACATAAATATATTATTTGCGAGTGTTAGCGTTCTCTAACGCCTTCAACGACGGGGTGCGAAGACGTGTGCTCTTACGAAGAGGAATGAGATTACGTAATGTTTTCGTTATAGAACTCTTTTGTTTCGGAATTGCACCTGTAGACGGCCCAGGTGTGCGTAGAGGCGGTGCATGTTTTAACTGTTCGTATATCACTTCATGATGATAAGACGGGGGGCAGACTTCAAGAATATCCTCATCTGTCATTTTGGGCATGAGTGCCTCTTCCTTATCTCTCCTGATCTCATCTTCGCGAATTCGATTGTGTATGTCACGAGGCGTAGGATTTCTGTAATGACAAGTGTCCGGCAGTTTACGTTGCATGTTGTGTGAACGGTCACAAGTGGGCGTGTCACGTGCGTCGTCGCTGTCACTTTCGATTTCGTTCCCTGCAAATTCCTCTCTATCAATGCGTGGAGCACGCGCCGTGTCAATATTATGATTAAGATTACCATCACCTGTAGTTGTAACATCTGTAACGGGATCTCCCGTATCCGAATCGTTTACATCATCTGTCATAATATCACATGTCGGATTCCAAGAAGGCTGTTCATAATAATGCTTGAGACGGTTAACATGGACCGTTTGCTCTTTATTCGTATGCACATGTTTTATGTAGTAAGTGACGTCACGCTTGATATCCAAAATACGGTACGGTCCACTCCACATGTGCGCCCATTTTCGTGTTTTAGTTTCTTTAAGTACAGGGGTGTGCAAAAACACCAAATCTCCAATTTTAAAATCAATCTTGGTTACTGTTCTATTGTATTGTGCTTCATTATTAATCAAACTTTTCTCAATATTGTTCTTCGTAACTGCATATGCATCCTTCATACGAAGCTGTAGTTCAGTGGGGAAATGAGTGTCAACATTATAATTAATTTCCGCCGGTTTCGCAAACTCACTATAGGGAAGGTTCATGTCTCTACCAAATAACAAATAATAAGGGCTGTAACCCGTAGCTACCGAAATGTTACTACGCATAGCAAGAAGAACTAAGGGAACAAAATCATCCCAAGAATCCGGCGCTTTCTGCACATAGTGGGACATAATAGAGTGAAACGTTCTGTGTGTAACTTCAATCATACCGTTTGAATGGCTCATATAAGGGGTGATATTCAAATGTTTAATTTGCAAAATTTTAAGTGTTTCCTCAAAGACTTTAGATAACATATTAGTCCCATTATCTGATACGAGGGTACGAGGACATCCGAAAATTGTAATGATATTATCGACAAATGCTCGCGCAATCGTGTCCGCTTTTTGATCGGGAATACAACAATACACTGGGTACCTACTAAATCGATCGACGAAAGTGAGAACGTACTTGTTACCCCGATTACTCCTATTAAACGGGCCGCAAACATCAATATGACAAATATCAAAGACCGATTCAACCGATTGATAACGCTGAAGGGGGGCTCGGGGGGGTCTGGGCTTCCCTTTCCGTTGTTGACACGAGATACAACTATTACAATAAAGTTTTATGTCATTATGCATTCCTGTCCAATAGAAACGTTGTGCAATAGCGGCGGTGGTACGTCTGATACCCGGGTGGCCAGAGAAAGGACCGGCGTGGTACACATCTAAAATAGTTTCTTTCATTGACGTTGGTATTACAAGCCTATGGTTGGGTTCGTCTACTGACCTAACTTTAAATAAAAGACTGTTTTGTAAATCGTAATCATCATGCGCATAACTATCCGCAACAAGTGAATCAATTATCGGTTTCAAGGTGTCGTCCCTACGTTGTTCCTGAATAATGCGGCGCCTATCCCAAATCGGCTCGTATTGTGTATCATCCAAGTTGTGTGTATCATCATTGTAAACATTGACTTGTAACCTAGATAAAGCGTCGGCGTGTGCAATTTGTGAACCCGGTGTGTACTGGAATTCGAAATCATATTCTGCCAAAATTATAGACCACCGTGTGTGGCGAGATGACATTTGCGCGACAGTAAGCAGCTGTTTTAGTGGTTTGTGATCGGAACGTAAAATGAAGTGACGGCCAAATAAATATTGTCTAAAATATTGAACAGCCCAAATGGCACTAGCGCCCTCTCGTTCCCAGCTCGAGTAACGCGTTTCTGCTGGCAACAACTGTCGACTGGCGAATGCTACAGGACGTTCACAACCGTTAACATTTTGAGATAAAACAGCGCCCGCGGCGTACTGGCTACAATCGGTCGTAAGAATGAAAGTGTTATTAAAGTCCGGATAAATTAAAATTGATTCAGAGCAAACGGCTTGTCTAAGTTTTAAAAATGCATCCTCGTGTACTTGCGTCCAATTAAACGGGGTGTTTTTACGAGTGAGATCTGTCAAAGGTTTCGCGAGAGTCGCCATATCTTTTATGTGTCTGCGATAAAAATTCATAAAACCTAAGAACTGTTTAATTTGTTTAGCTGATTGCGGCCGCGGCCATGTTTTAATGACTTCAATTTTCTTAGGGGAGGGTTTAACGCCGTCCTGTCCTACAATATAACCAAGGTACTCGATTTCCGTCTGTAAAAAATGACATTTACTGGCTTTAAGTTTGAGACCAACTTCATGTAAACGCTGTAAAACAAGTTTTAATCGAACCAAATGTTCCTCAATCGTCTCTGAATAGATTACAAGATCATCGAGGTATATTAATAAAAACTTCATTTTATAATCTGCAAACACGGAATCTAAATATCTCTGCCAAGTGGCGGGGGCACTTTTCAAACCTTGCGCGAGCCGCGTAAATTGGTATAGTCCGTTCGTTGTAACTATCGCTGTTTTACACTGATCTTCGGCAGCTATAGGAACATTGTAATACGCATCTTTAACATCGAGAACAGTAAAAAACTTAGCATTAGACAATTTATCAAGAGCATCTACAACACTAGGCATAGGGTAATTATCAGCCCTACAAAGATCATTCAATTTTTCGTACGAACATACTAGGCGGTATTCTTGAGGGTCAGATTCATTGTCGAGTTTTTTCTTAACGAGCATACATGGAGAACTCCAATCTGAAAATGAAGGAATGAGTACACCTTTGTCCAATAATTCCTGAATTTTTTCGTCCAATATGGGCCTGAGAGCATGTGGTGTACGATATGGTTTCAAACGAATGGGTGTAGCATTGCCAGTATACAATCTATGCTCTACACCTGTAGCCAATCCCATTGTGTCTCCCTTTTTAAAGAACACATCGGCATATTCACATAATATATCCCTGGTTTGCGACTGGACGTCGCCCGACAAATGTTCCACACTGCATAGTTCCTCAATTGTGCGTCGATTGTCAAGTGTGTTTTCAGGAGCGTTGGAATGATGAAGACTATCATTTGTAATCCTCATATTTACATTCATATCCACATTCATATTCACAGTTGACACCACTGGATTATCGAGGCCATGCGTAACGCACCGTTCAGTTTCAGCTAATTGCGGGGTATTTCTATCTTGTGGAATGCGTGTCGTTGGCCGGCCGTTATTAACGGTTGTCATATTTATAGTAGAAGTATGTGATTGCGAACAACTCTTCGATTCACGCCCTGCCGCTTTGCGCTCGATAAGTGCATTCTTCTTACCATTCTGGGCATCAATTAGTGCATTGACCTGTGACAAATTCGGCGACGCAGGCCGTCGTCCAGAGGAAGCTTGATGTCCGGGGTTCGTGACACAAAGTTTGCTATCCAAAAAATGCTTCATGTCATTGTTAAGGTCGACCAATCTGTCGTTGTCCGCTTGCCAACGCTGGAAGTCAGTCGCCATACTTTCCTGAAGTTTCTGCATATCGTTATGTACATTTTTAACTGCAGAACAATTCCTGAAATCGTGTTTTAATCGAAACTTGACCTCTTTATCATTTACAACATTTGTACCTTCTAATACACGTTGTCCACCAACATCACTCGTTTGTTTATCTGCAACCGTAGTACCCCTACTGGCTATTGCAGCGTAAGTAGGCCTGTTTGTGGTCACACAATTATCATTTTTTACACTTGCAACATTATCAATAATACGTATTACCGGCACTTCATCGGCTTTTAATACGTTTTCAGTTGCCAACAATAAAACCTTTTTATCCTTATTTACAACTTCACGACAACGGTGTAACTGATGAACAGCGCTAGTTTTGACCGTTGTCTTATCATCCACGAGTCTCGCGTTCGACCGCAGTATCGAATCATGAGCATCATTCTTTACACAGATCTCGTTTGTACGCGCCACAGAAGCTGAAGTTTTATTCTGTAGCGTGTTATTGGCACCCGTAGAAATGTCCGTGTGAACTAGTGTATTTACACAACTGCCTAACCGTTTATGCGAATTAGTCATAAAGGGCACCTTCACTTGTTTCTGGGGACACTCTACTTTTTTAGTAATCACTGACACTGGTTTAGACAACATGACAGGCACAGGTTGTGTTCCTACAGATGTGGAATGTTGAGTCGTGTCGGTAGTCAAAGTATGCACGTGATCAAGCAATGATTCATACGATATTTGTAGAGCGTTATTGGTCGTATAGACGTGTTCCAACTTACCCTGCAAGTTGGAATTGTCTAGTGTGACCTTTTGTATACTCGTGGTCAAGTCAATTATCGTCTTTTTTTGGTGGTCATTACTATTACGTAGATCGTGTATATTGGTTTGCAACGTCAAACAGTCAGCAGTAGTCACCTGAATGAGTTTGTCTTTTGATTGGAGTAAACTGTTAAAATATGTCGACATGTAGTCAGCGTCACGTGCAATATTGTCCCTGTCACGTGCAATAGTGTCTCTGTCATGTGCAAGTGATTTATTATCACGCGCTAGGTTATCCCTATCATGTGCGAGTGATTTATTATCACGCGCTAGATTATCCCTATCATGTGCAATAGTATTAGTAAGGGAAGTGAGGCGTGCAATTTCCGCACGGAGGGCTATAAGCTCGTTATTGGGGGGCGCAATGCCTAATGGTAACTCGTCACCTGACTTAGTAGTTACTATGTGACCCCGGTTTAAGAGCCGTACATCCGTACGCAAAGAAGGCCCTCGTGAAGAATCATAAAAATCAATTACATTTGTCCCTTCAATTAACTGATTCCGACTATAAATCAAATCAAATTTAAAAAATTGCAAAAAATCGTTGCCAATAATGCCGTCATACTGGAGACCCATATCTTGATTAAACACTACGAAATTAGGATAACTGTAACAACGATTACCAAGACGTAAATCCACATGGGCCTCACCCGTGATCGGTAAGGGGTGCCCAGTGACACTCGAGATATATCGTGTGTTACAATGAACCGGGATTCCGCAGCTGTCAGCAAGAGAATCACTCAATAGTGAGACGTCAGCGCCAGTATCCACCAACATTACTGCCACCGCCTCGTGCTGAGGAGTAACAATGCGTACTTGAACTAAAGTTTTTTCCACGCCCGTGTGGATTGAGTTTATAGCCGAAGGCAGGTGGATTCGTTTAATCTTAACCACTTGCGACGGGACCTGCACAAGTGGTGTCGTTAGTTTAAAGAAGGCTGGTTGCGTCGTTGCGCCTGAGAAGTTGGAGTAGGCTGGGGAGGAGGGTTTTGGGTGTTGATGGGTGGATTAGGGGGAGCATTCCTGGGTCGGTACAGGGACGGGTCCAGCTGCCAGCAGTCGCGCTGAAGATGGCCAACCCGTAGGCAATAGGTACACGTTGGGCGGTGGGGGGTGCGAGGTGGTTCAGGACCAGTGGGGGGAGAGGGTAGAGGATCAGCTGGGGACTGTCCAGGGGGGCTGCTACAGGTGGAGGCATAGTGGCCCCTTCCACCGCAGCGGAAACAAGTAAGAACACGGGGAAGTCGGGTGGGTTGAGGGTGGGTAGAGACCACAGGGGGGGTACCAGGGGTCGTAGAGGACGGCTGATGGTGCGGAGGGGGTGGGCATGGGGTGGACGAGGAAGTCTGAGTAACTACCTGGACCGTCGCGCTTGACCCCATTGCAGCCTCAACTGCTTCCTCCCTTAACGCGACCGTCAGCGCCTCTTCGTAAGTGCGAGGGGTACTACTTAATACAAAGCGCTTAACGTTCCCGGACAGGCCTTTCACGAATTGTGTTAACATACTCTCATTTAAGATACGTTTACGAAGCCTTTGCTCTACATCGTTATCTGCAGGGATTAAAGTTTTATTTCCAGCGATAACAAGCCGGGTTGCGAATTGCCGCACAGATTCGCCTGGCCTAAGAACGCACTGCGAGAAGTTTTGTACAAGTTGGGTATGGGATTCAGACACGTGGAACCAATTGAGGAGGCTAGTTTTAAGAATATCATAGGTGGCGTTAATAAGGTCGCTGCTATTGAGCACGAACTCGCGGGCATCACCCTGGAGTTTAAGCCTTGCAATAACCGCTTTTTGGACGGGCGTCCAGTTGCCCATAAGCCCAAGCTCATCAATTTGGTGAAAGAAGGATCGTACATGAACGCTACTTTTGGAACCAGAAAATTCCGGCACTAACTGGAGATGTTGCAAGTTACTAATGGGTGTTTTATCTTCCACAGGTGCGGGGAGTACAAGAGGAGGAGTGCCTTCGGGGTCTGTGTGGGCCATGGTGAAGGGGTGGGGAAACAAATGTGAATTGTAAATATAGCGTAAAAGTAAAATAAAGAAAAATGGTCAAAGCCTGCCTCAGTGTACAAATTATTTAAAAAAAAAAAAAAAATTTATCCCACCGCTAGCTACCAGTGACGTGGAGCGGTCCTAGATTAAATAAGTAACGTTAATGCTGCCACCACTCACTCATATGACTGTGGGAGTGAGACCACAAATACACACAATTATACAACAATTGAGGAATATCTTGAAAATGAGGCGTGACTGGGTTCTTAAGTTACATTGTAACTTCGAAATACGACTGCGGTAAACCTTGACCATTTATTAACAATAGACATATCGACAACCAGACAAATTGACAAATCGGAAAATAGGCAAATTGAGAAATACAATGTAAATAAAATAATATGGACTCACCAGTATACAGATATCTTGAGGCAAAAAAACACGGTAAGTACACTCAATTAATAAGAAGTCATGCTAGAGCCTGATTCCCAGCTATTACTCAAGGTTTATCCTACTGTAACTCGGCCCAACTATGGTTTACCACGGCCTAGTGCGGCCTAGTGACTTGCCAAGAAGGGAGAATTTAAGTAGAAATAAACCAGGAGCTGACGACGACTGGGCATCAGGCTAGGTACTAGCCAATCGATCACACTTCTGACCCCGTGGGTGTGGATCCACCCACCTTATATACCCAAGTCTCTAATTATCCGTAAATCAACTATAGCCTGTTGATATGATTCTACTCTCTTGTTTGTGACGTAGGTCAATGTTAACTTCCTATTGGGTAGTTGACTCATCGCTCGGACTGTATATCGAGGGAAAGTAGGATAATACGGTAAATCTATAAATCGTACGCCTATAAGCGGATATTTGCACTTAAATATAACTTGGTGTCCTAAATGCCTTTATAGCAATAATCTGTGCATGGTTAAACGTTAAATTATTATATTATATAAATATGAAAAAACTATACTTGTCGTGCTAGCCAGTTCACGACAATCTGTATTCAAGTCAGAACGACTTTGCGATTTTAAAATTAGTGGCCAATTGTGATTCATTTTAGATTGCAGAACATTTTATTTATACGTATAGTTATTATTGTTAGTAAGTTTTGAATGATGTGAATTAATTTAAGAAGCTGTAACATTTTCGAAACTTATTTCTTCGAAAATGTGAATCGTACCTTTTCAACGAGTTTTGCATAGTCTCAGTTTAAAGTATTAACACTAAAAATTTTGTATTGCAATGGTAGGCTTTAAATTAGGATGCAATGAAAATAATGATAAACATTATGGCATCTGATACAGTAGACCATAGAACTCGACACAAGAGGTGGTTTTTACTTAAACTTCTGTTGGCTCTGAAAACGTGTTGCTAAAGTGATACGTGTTTGCGGTTGTTGAGTATACCTTATTGTAGTATTGACACAAACATTTTAATTTTTATTATTAATATTGATACGATTAAGGAGATGTTACAAGTAGCAAAAATGTCTTACAAAGCTGGAAATCCTTCCGAAAATACACATAGTATTTTTTTATATATAAAACAAACCCAGTTAATTAAGTAAAACGCGAAGTTCTTCCACCAATACTATTTCTCGCTATTAACTTCTCTCTTAATTCTTCAGAAACCCTTTGAAAAACAAACGCCTGACTTTCTAAACTAAACGTCTTGAGCAAAGCTCCCCAGCGAGCCGGTATGTAGGTGTAGGATTAGCGAGTCAGTTGAGTATAGCCGGGTTGTTTGTCTAGCACGGCTTCTCGCGGGGGGGTTGGGGGGGGAGGGGGGGGCCTTGGGTCAACACTCGTCTCGTTGTTTTCCGCCGCGGCTTAGCCTCCACTCTCAAAGTAAATCGATCAAGACGTTGTCCGTACAACATTACGCTAATGAAAATACTATACTCGACAGTCGACACTACACTCAGCCCGGTTCGCCCGCCATGCGGCAGATCAAATAAGATGGTGGAAAACTTACTTCATCTTGAAAAGAGTCTAAAATGGAGCCTCACAGGGAACTCTATCGTAATCAAAGACCTGATGGACGAGAGATAGAACCTGCGAGATACAGAAATAGAAAAGAGACGAGGTCGAATCTTGGTCAGAGTTACTCTCCTATAGCCACGTTGCAAATTGCAAATACATTTACAATATTGAAGCCACATATTTATTACACAATTTTTAGTCTTTCTGTAAAACATATAAACAAGGAGAACATCTCACTTAGTGATTTCACAAGATTTACTAACATTATAAAACTAGATAGTTATGTAAGTCTGGCCTGCACTTTACACATAAGCTTACACAGCAAGAGAAATGTTCAGTATTTAATGTATACGTGTTTCCCCCATCATGACTAGAAGTGAGGACAAAACAGAGCCGTTGCGTTGCATGTAAGTCATAATGGTATGTTTTAAAACTACCCCGTGTGTTATTACTCCAACAATAGAGCACCCCTTTTGTGTGCACAAGGAAGTTTTACAGGCCACACATTCCAACGGTTGGTTTTAATTAACTAACTAACTCAGCTCATTAAAAATTACCTCTATTTCATATTTCATGTGAATCCAATTTTAATGACGTCCATAAAAATGTTATAATCCAGAATTCTCATACTAGTAAATTAGTCGGACTGTTATTTGTTCAAAAGTGTTATAACAAATTTGATAGTTATTTTAGCAACCGGGAAAAAAACTGTAGCGAATATAGTCAACCATATTTATTCATGAAATCATAGGGTGTTTTTCATGTGATACCGGCTGTGTTGTCTTCTAGCAACGTTAGCAGCTAGTAATCTCATAAATAATATTTTAGTGGCGTCTCAGCCAGATAAAATAATTATAACAATCCAATTATCTGATAAGAAGTTGTCGGCTAGTATTATGGTTGTGGACGTGGAACCCAACACATTTATTAACAGATCGGTAATATTAGTTAATACATTGTTGTCTTGACTTATGAATATTTTATTACACAAGTTTGCAAATAAACCGAGTGAACGCCCAATCGGTGTTTTGTTTTTGTATCGGTGCAGCGCGCGTCCACGCCCATCAAAGAACAAACATGGACGCTGTTATTCCTAAAAAGTCACCAACAACCAAATGTTATCAGTTTTAATTATTTTATAAGAAATAGCCTAAGTAGAAGCTCTGCAGTTTAAGCTCCCCATAAATCGCGTTCAAACGTCAATGCTATTATAAAATACATGATACATACGAATTATAAAAGTTTATATATACAAAAATGATTATATTTATCCAAATAATATTGGCAACAAAAAATAAAAGATCACATCGTTTTGTTGTAGTTTTTGTTGATCACAATGCAAAATACAATTTTGTTTTATCATGAATGTTGATAATGATAATTGTATTTGGGCGTTTTCCTTTCATATTTTAGTAAACTATGTTCACATTAACACGCTGTTGAATTGCAATGGCGTAACGAGTAGGGCCATCATAACATTAGCGTTTTAAGTTCTTGAATATAAAAAAATATGAATATGAAATCACTCCACATGAAATCCAACCGTAATCCGGCCAGGATTTAAACCTATTTAAACCGATTTACTAGACCAACGTATCGACTCGTATGGATAAAGCTGACAATACCAGAACACAACGGTTGTTCTTTCAGGGATTCTAACAGTTGAAATTTTGAATTATATACCAACGTTCCAAAATAAAACACAGTTTTGGTGGAGGTGCCGGTCCAGAATAAAACAAACATAGTCTTGTATTTAGAAAACAGGCGACTATAGTTATAAGTGACGTGAAGGATTTGATTTGTAGACAAGTGCAATATTGTCACACGTTGAAGGATGAGCAGGTTCAGAGAACCGAAGTAAATATTGCCATGAGATTGAGATGTAACTTAAAAAGTCGTATCATAGGAATTTGCTGGAAATGAATGAAAAATATAAAATTATGTTTTTTTGTAATTTAATTGATAAATTTACGAATGACTTGAGTACATTTTTTAAAAGTATTTTTTCCCAATTGGTACGGTATATTAAATAATTACAATAATCAAACTTCGAATTGGATAACATTAAAATAATTGATGAATGTCATTTTAGACGGCATTGCGGGTATAGTCGATGATAATAAATACAAGAAGTTATCTTCTGCCAACTGTACAGGACATGTTTAGACTCATAGCACCGTTTGGACCCTCCCCCCCCCCCCCCCCCGACCCCCCTTCGCACAATCCAGCGGACGCTATATCGCTGACGAAACTAGTTATAACAGGACAAAAACAAAAACACATTCTTCCAATCATTTATCAACACTTTATAACGATCAAACATTTGCAATCAAGTTCTCTGCCGCAATACCGAGTGACCGCTCGCTGTGATGTCCATATACAGTAAACTATTGCAATTATTGGTGCGCGTGATTTGCGTGCAGACGTGCCTGGACGTGTCACGAGTCAATCGGCACGTCCGTGACGCCAGCGCCGCGACGCTAGCTACCCTGGCGCTGATTGAGCCAACTACACTGTTGGAGCAGCACGGGAAGCTACACACAACACGATCCAACAGGTCGGGAGGGTAAAACCGATAGAGATAGTAATAATAATAATAATAATAATAATAATAATAATAATAATAATAATAATAATAACAATAATAATAATAATAATAATAATAATAATAATAATAATAATAATACTTCAAGAAGTTCTCCATCCCGATGGTGGTTTTCGTGGTTTCCACCGTACAAAGAGCGAATGCTGGGATGAGTACAAATCGGCCACGACCGTACATAGCATCCACAGTTCGGTTTGGAAAAAATAATGTGGACAATGATATATTAAGTAGTATAGCCAAGTGTGGGCATTTGAGAAGCAGAAGAAGAAGAAGAAGAAGAAGAAGAAGAAGAAGAAGAAGAAGAAGAAGAAGAAGAAGAAGAAGAAGAAGAAGAAGAAGAAGAAGAAGAAGAAGAAGAAGAAGAAGAAGAAGAAGAAGAAGAAGAAGAAGAAGAAGAAGAAGAAGAAGAAGAAGAAGAAGAAGAAGAAGAAGAAGAAGAAGAAGAAGAAGAAGAAGAAGAAGAAGAAGAAGAAGAAGAAGAAGAAGAAGAAGAAGAAGAAGAAGAAGAAGAAGAAGAAGAAGAAGAAGAAGAAGAAGAAGAAGAAGAAGAAGAAGAAGAAGAAGAAGAAGAAGAAGAAGAAGAAGAAGAAGAAGAAGAAGAAGAAGAAGAAGAAGAAGAAGAAGAAGAAGAAAAAGAAGAAGAAGAAGAAGATATATTAAGTAGTTCTAAGTAGATTTTAATAAGGTAAACACATGGAAATACTTGACATTTGTGTCCGTACAACATGTTTATGCCGGTTTTGACCGAGTTTGTATGTATTGCAACAATAAAATAATAATAATAAAAATAATAATAACAATAACAATGATAATTATAATAGTAAAAATAATAATAATAACAATAATAATAATAATAATAATAATAATAATAATAATAATAATAATAATAATAATAATAATAATAATAATAATAATAATAATAATAATAGTAATAATAATAATAATAATAATAATAATAATAATAATAATAATAATAATTATAATAATAATTATTCTTTATTTAGCTGACAACAGCTATTATTGCAATACATTACATATTTCACGTACACTTCACACTATTTCACATTTTTTTTTAAAACAATATAATATAATGATATAAGCTTTTTATTAATATAAATTCATTGCTAAAACTGAGCTCTATGTAAAAGAAAATTTTTCTTAAAACTAGCAAATTAATAACTCTACAAGTTTAGTTGTTAAATTCCCTAATGCCAGTATACAAAATTGATTTACTAGTGATCTTGTTATTCCAACCTTTCAAATAGTACCCACTCTTAGCTGTTCTTGTGCTCTCTAGTTCAGGAGATCAACGGTTCGCTACCCGCTACCGGCAATCCTGACTGAAGGTTTTCACGGAAAACGTATTTCACCGCAGGTTCGGTAAAGGGACTTGTGCGAAAGTGGATGTTACGAATTTGTGTGTACCAGACAAATGATATTAACTTTAAAACTATAACGGGTATCTAATAAAGGGAACCATGATTTAAAAGAATCAGAATCAGAAAAATGTTTATTCACAAAATGCTTATTACATTGGTTTATTAATCAGTACAATGACAGCTAACAGTTGAGGTCAAAAATTATAATATAATACTGAATTATGAATAACAGAATAAGTAATCTATGAGCGAAAACACAGTAGTAATGAAAACATTATAGATTCATATTATTATATTATATTAAGCATATTATTATAAGCATAATGCTCGTGTGCGGGCAAATACAGGACATATTTAATACATTCTTCATAGTATAATCAACAAGATGATGGCTAGAGTAATTACATTTTCAATTTTAAAAAAGGTAAAGATAAAAGAATCATCATTATAGAATGGACTCTATGGTGGCCCGGGCTCAGCAGGAAAGAGGGTGACCGCTCGTCTCAGAATCACTAGTCTTTGTGGATTGTTCACAAACTTGTGTAACAGCTTTGTTCTTCTTGTCAACTGCTCGGCAGTCGAGGTTGTTGGAGGAACTTACATGACTGGTCCAAGTTACACACCGTTCTTTCGGATGGGGCGTAAAGCCGATGGACGCTTTAGCACTCTTTGACAAGAGTAGGCTACGTCCCGGTAAAAGGTTTCCCCTCCTCTCTCCTTCATAATCATTCACGTTTCAACTAATGGGAACTCGGTCTTGTTTTAAATACATAGGCCTAATCTAATAAATAAAAGCGATTTGTTCATGTTGGATTCTTTATAGCTTACTATTTGCGGACTGAGAATAAAAGAACGCTACGTATACGATTGTCTTCAATATTTCACTTACCTACAGTTAGTACAGTTAGTACATTTAATACACAGTACAGTACAGTTAGTATTAGTTTTACCTACAACTGAACATAATTCACATTGTGTTAACCTTTCTTCTGTTTTAATGTTGGTTTAATTCGTTTTATGTAGATATAAAGAAAAGAACACGAATTTAAAACACGTTCGCGTGAATGAAACGTAATTCACGCATTGTTAAAGATTTATGTATCTGGCTTCGTCTATTCTGCCGCGCGTGCTTGCCGTGGTGGCATGTTGAGTTCCTTGAGTTGCTTGGGGTTGCGTGTAATTAAAAACCTGTCTTAATCCAGAGAACCTCTTTATACTGACGTGGAAAACTCTGATAACACAATTGAATATGGAAAGATCTCTCTTCGTAGCCGAATGTAATATAATTATCTCGTTACTTGAGCCATGAAACAGCAATTTAGGTTGATAACAAGCTCGTGTTTTGGATTAGTTTGAAGGAAAAACAGAAGAATTAAGCCAAATACAGTCAAAATTAAAAGTAACAGACGTTTTGATTTGTATATGAATTTGCACGCATAATTTTTTATTTTAATTTTATAATAAATATGCAGTTGTACCAGGCGCATACATTTTAATTAATACAAAGACAAACCAAACAACCACATACACATACAACCACATACACAGTGAACGGCCCAGCCGTCTACCTCTCCACGACTGTTTCTGTAGGTGACGTGGCCAGACCTACACCATCTCAGGCCTGGAGACATTATGTATGTACGAGGGTATAAATAAGAAGACAACTTGTGGAGTAGGGATGAAAATATTTCAGAATGTTAACCGCTAGCTCCCCACCTTGTCTCACATGTCTGGTTCGTTTCATTTTGTATCGAATTTCGTTTTATAACAAAGGCATACAGTTTTAAGATGACATAAGAGAACTGTCGAGGTTTAGAACACCTAAATTATATAATTGCAATGTGATTTATTTATTTACATGTCATAATACATTTCCAGTAAATTATTAGAGAAAAATAGATTTTATCGCATATTTTGAGTCCTCAAATTTGCGTTATGTAATACTTGTGAGAAAATCAACCTTTATTGACAAAAAGTGATGGGTGAATAAAGAACACTGGATGACCTCAAGGGTCCAGTGCACTAATCAATATAAGGCAAAATACGTAATTTAATTAGTTTCATTTAATTTTGATTAAAAATAATATATAATACACAATGTTGATAAAAAAATTCAAATATTAAAATTAATTACATCTAAAAAATGTATACTTGAAACTATAGTGTTTGGTGGGTGAGAGTGATTATGATTATGCTTTGTTATAAAGATGATTGTGAATAATAATGGTGGACTATGTAAGTGTGTTAAATTTTATCTATGAAAGCAGTATAAAAATTAATGGTTTGTCTCTTAAGTTCACACATTTGAATCTTCAAATCTTCGTGATGTACTGTTTGCTAAAAATCTTTTACTAAAATTAGTTTCGAAGTTTGTAGTTGTTAGGATTCCAAATGTCAAAAATCCAAACAATCATTATATACGGATAAAGATTCAACATAATATTGTAATGTAAAACACAAAATTGTAAATTAAATACTGAGTTTTTATAGTTGATTTCTCTTTAATGAGGTTCATGTTATTATTATAACCTCTATTTAACCTTTATTTTTCTATCGTATGAAGACTGCATCAGTCACGTATTCACGTATTACTATGAAGGGTGGTTGTATAGCCATGCTTAATTAGTTGCCTTACCTCAATACAAATGAGGCTGCAAAGTTAGCGTAACAGTTTTTAGCGTACTTATCAATTAATCAAAATTAAGGAATAGTTGCAGCTCAAAACTTTAGAACTATAATAATATATAGTATAACTCTACTCTTGTGCATTAAACCATTAGCGATAATCTTTATACTGCATGCATTATTTTAAACTTTATCTCATTAATCAAAATATTCTTTGTGATGTTCTAACCAGCAATTGGGTTTAAAACTTAAATACCTATTATTAATTTATCACTGTATATTATTATACCGTAGTTTCTGTTTTATAAAAGTCAGTTGTTGTAATGCAGTTGTAGTAATGCAGTGAAGCATACATTGTCGTTCACCAAGTATTGAACAATTCTGTACAGCCAACGGTTTAGCCACGGTCCCTTAGCCGGTTCCCATACGAACACCGAAGTTAAGCAACCTCGGACTAGGTCAGGAGGTAGATGGGTGACCACTCACCTCTGAAACACTAGTTACCGTTGGTTAGAGTATAGATTGGAGGGTTCGAAAGATTGTGTAACAGCTTTGTTCTTCTCGTCAACTGCTTGGCAGTCCAGGTTAGTGGAGGAACCTATATGACTGGTCAAAGTTACACCGTCCTTTCGGACGGGACATAGAGCCGATGGTCCCCTTGGTACTTTTCGACAGGAGTGGGCTAGGTGCCGGTACCAGGCTTCCCCTCCTGCCTTCCTCATTGTCATTCATCAATCATCACTCATCAGGCTAATAAAGAGGGCATTGTGCCCTATAGTGCTCATTGTTTACCCGAGATTATTCTCCCTTCAATGTCAATGGTTCAGGGTTCTAATGCCAGGTCGCGTTGATTTTCTGTAGGCCTTCATATCTATGATCTGGATTATCTCATAAAAAATATAAACGTTAACTTTGTGACGGCACAAAAGCGATGTACATAATGGTGTCACACTTAGAAAATTAAGGGAAAAAATGCAAATCAATAAATGAAAAAATAAAAAACATGTACTTTGTTTGTTTATGAATGCAAATTTATAAAATATATTTATAAATAGATAACTTACAATAAAAACACGTTTTGTCTAAGCATGCAGCTAGAAGCACTGATTGATGTATGAGTGCTGGACACCGCTTGTAACGCTCCCCCAACTCCCCCTGAGCTCGGTTTATCAACGCGAACCGTCCAGGCCGGAGGAGCCCGGACAAGACGACGTAACAGGTGAAAAATGGGCTTCCGTCTCCGCCGGGGGGGGGGGGGGGGGGTTTCAACTCTCAGTGGGTGATAAAGAGTTTCAGATAAATGATACGAGTGTACACTACTTTGTTTGCAAACTCGGAATCTCTATCATTCACACACACCCCTTCTTTCTTTTGGACTTTATTGACAGGAATTCACCCCAACAGCCCCCTTAAACCGGAAGTCAGTTGACATAGACAAATTTCTTCATTTTCTTCTGACCACAAGGATAAAGTTTCGCCCTAAGTTTGGCATGCTGCAGGATTCAGGAAGCTGTCTTGTAGCAGAGGCGTACAAAGTGTTTTTTGCGTATATATTTCTTGGAATTGCTTTTTGGTCCTTTTGTATTGGCCAACGTGAAGTAAGAGGATCTCGCAATGATTCTGCAGACTGTCGAATTTGAAAGCCAAGCTCCGAAATTTTCCTTTTAATCCATCTTTCAACATCGTAAGGTTACTTTGGAACTTCCTCGTGTCTAGTTTGTAAGATATGTTTCGTTTTGAGTTCATTGGAGACAATGCTGTCTCTTATTAAGTTATTAGACGTACAAGCTATGACGAGTTTAGTTTCAAGATTGCACATGCTCTACATTAATTAATCTACGTATAGAGGATTAGTATGTCACCCGTATGTCCCCGGTCGTATCGTACGGGAGACTGGCATAATGTATCACTACTTTTCACTACGTGCAGCAGTTTCCAAGGCTACAGTATCGGAGCTGGTTATGAATCGTTTTCACAAATTTCTCAGATTAGTCTTGAGCTAAACTTTAAGCCGTTATCGTAGTAGTAATGTACTTTGGACGTTTTTAACCAGGAATAATACAAAAAATGAACACAATATGAACTTAGCTATTATCACGTTAACGAAACATAAAGATATCTAGGAATTTCCCGGTCCTTCTCCAAGTATGTCCGTAATTTGTTTCTAATGCAAAATCGTGTTGTTTCGGCTATTATAAAACAAAAATTCAAAATCAATAAACCATGTTACGATATTAATTTATCTGTAACAAAGTCCGTACATCTACAGCCCTGCACGTGTGATTTATACGTCCGCACATATTAGAGATGAGAGCTGCGGCCGCCCGCCATTTTAAATAAAATCATAAATATGAACGAAATGGCAGCAAGTGAGGTATGTGTTTCAAATGAGCGCTATATATGAGAGGAGGGGAGGGGTGAGGAGGGGGGGGGGGGGGGGTTGTATGAAACAGTTCTACTCTGACCAACACCAGCCCCAAAACTTTCCGCACTGTTCTATTTCCCGGCTTGAAACTTGTGCAAATCTGTCAGCCGTTGTTATACTTCAACAAAGTTCTCTTCTCTTCTCACTGTTGGTTTATGAACTCCTTTGCGCGCTCGTTGTATTAGCGTCAAACTTGTACATCATAAAACATGATGACATACCGAAGAAACTAATCTTAGTCTGAGACAGGCGGTAATCACGTCACTCCCCGGAGACAGAGACTGAGACATGAGACAGAGACATGAGACGGAGACAGAGACGTGGCGAAATTAAACCATCGCATAGAAAGACGTATGAATTATGTAAAATCAAATCTTTCAGTCTTGGGGATTAGAACTATGAAAGCGTTAAAATTATAAATATGTGAACAATAAGGAAAATGATGAGAGAAAATCTAATTTCACTAACTAAGCACTTATACAAAATTAATAGATTCTGATAAAGTGTGTGCCTTGTGACAACGCTGGCTTAATAGGACTTTGCATAATAAATTAGCTGCCTTCGAAGTATAGAAGGGTAGGGCTTAAGTCATTCTATACGCGTCAATCAATACGATAACTATGAATAGAAATATATTTTCTTTTAATTAAAAGTTTCTTGAGGTAGATATACAAAAGGGACGAGTTCTGGTGGAAAGAAATTGACAATAAAGGTATAAAAACTAAGAGAAAATCATTTCTTTTCTAAATTGATTTGATTGAATGATCGAGTTATCGACGCCGGCCGAGTCTGTTTTCTCAGCATAACGGAATTAGTTGGGGCGGTGCGAGGACGTGTATTAGTCCTAGTTGCCTCGACTTAGTAAGCCAGACAGCCGCCAGGACGCGCAGCAAGACGGAGCCAAAACCGCTGGAGAAATATTTACACTTCGATTTCTGAGTTTACGATTCAATTTCCTGATAAAAAGATTAAAAATGAACGCGCAGATATGGGTGGAGGGGAAGCCATGTAAATAAGGCGGTGGTTGGAGATTCGCATGTTGCGGACACCCGTTGGGGTTTCGAACACCCTCACTCGGCTCAGTAAGTGCCCGCAGTGAACGACGGACTATATAGAGATAAGTACCAACCACAGTAAGTACCACTACATTCGTTAACAAATGTCAATCGAAATCGAAAACGAAGAAGAAATGTAAACATATTAGTCTAGCTCAATAAAGAATCGTTGATTTGGTGTTTAACGACGTACTCGACAAGTGGGTCATATGACGCCCGGGGTTGATGGGAGGAAAGGGACAGTTACAAGAACGAGTAGGACTAATATTTAAAGGAGTTGAAGGGTGGATAAGAAAGGGGGACTTAATTTTCTCGCCTCTTATCTTATACCCCAATAACGAAAATGAATTGTCAAGTCTCATTTGAAAACTATGCTCACGTGGCGATTTAAACAATACAAAATGCAATACTAGTAATAAAATAAACACCATATTATAAACGACAAGAAAATTAATGTAGTAATATTTATCGATTTACTTCAAATATGTTTCACTATCAAGCTAGATAATGAATTATGTGATGTAGTTGAAGCTTAATTTTTATGTAATTGTTTCCTTTCATTTGTCAGTAGACGTGTATCTATTGTCTATCTAGCGTTGATTTGTTGGGACGTATTCACAGTTTAATAGTTGTAATGGTCTCGTTCTAGTTCCGTATCACATTACTACATTTGATTACCTCTCAGTGCACTCATGTTCTGCACCAGTAAGCTGATTGTGGCAGTCAGCTCGCGGTGTAATATCATGCAGACTATTAGTTAGGCGCAGGACAACCCGTCACGAGTTTCTGCTTCAACAGAGCTCTACACCAGTGGTATTTTAGAGGCAAAACGCCGGGGGGTCTCGGGGGCGCGGCCCCCCAGGTTAGCCCCGCAGGCTTTTTTTTTGGTACCTTTTTCCAAGAACGTGTTTAAAATTTAAATGGCTTGAGATGGTCTTCAATACACTTTATTAGATTTACTACCGCGATTCACCAAGCGCTTGTAGATTTGTAGATTTAGTAGTAGCCCTATAAGATTAAAAAATAAAATAAAAATAAAGTATATTTTTTATTCTATCAGTTCTTTTAAAGACGAATTCTTAACTGCGCAAATCGCAAATTGCAGCTCCGCAAATGACTTTTGCAACTGCGCTAGCAGTGTCCAGCTGCGCCCAAAATTAGGCCCTGCCTACACTGCACAAATGTTGCTCGTAAATTTAACTATAATGTGTATGGAAGTAGCATTTTTAAAAACAGAACCGTTATTATCAGGTCAACAGTGTCGATAATAATGCAAATTGTTGATGGCCTTCTTCATGTGACTAACTAGATAGTTGCGGTATTGGGAATAGTTAGGAAGGAATGTCCGAGGGCTGATAGTATGACTCAATACCAGCATTCGCCTTGGGACTGAGGAAAAGCTCGGAAAAACCTTCAGTCAGGATTGCCGGTGGCCGGTATCGAACAGGCGACCTCTCGAATTAGAGCCTCGTGTGCTACGCACTGAGCCATCTCTATCGGTTGCAAATAAAGACTGACCAGTGTTTGTTGTTATGTTGTGCCCAACTAGGTTGAATATGATGATGACTGAGGATTTTCTTTTCTTGAAAGTAAGATACAAAACGATGTATGTGTATAGTTTTAAGTTACTAGCCACTAGCATGATAAAGATTTCTATCTGCAACAAGGATTGCAAAACAACATATTTTATGTATCAGGGGATATAATAAATTAAAATTTAATGTTAAGAATTCTAAAAATGTAAGTACTCATAAGAAAACTATTCTCTACTCCCAAGATAATGTATTATACTATGTTTTAAGTGTTTAAAAATTAGTCATTTGTACACATTTTAATGTTATATTGTATATAATGTCATAGTTTCCAAATTCTAAACAAAGACTGACCGTAGTAACTAACTATGCTGTGACTACACCGTGTATCTGTATGGCGTACAAATGTACTTCTTCCAAATAGTCAAAGGTAATAAGCAGGCAAGCCGGTGGAACATCAGTTGTCAGAACACATTCAAGGATGTTCGTTTTCAGAATTGCTTTGTCAATAGACCTATTACATCTATCACGACTAAAGACTCAGGCTACACACTTTGCAAATATGTAAAACGCTCTTGACGACAGCATGCAACAAGTATTGCAGTAACTCACCGCACTGTATGAATGTCAAGGTCAAGACACCGCCTTGTTAGTGTGATAGGAGGAAACGTCTTGGCGGCGACATACTGACATGTGTTGTCATGTTTGACAAGAATCCGTTCCGCGATGCCAGACGTACTATAATTACCGACAACGTACATAGTCTGTCCTACCCGTACCATCTGGGCAAAATCTACAATAAATTCTACCGTGTACCATAATTTTAATGAAAACGTACAGTAGTTCTATATTTTCTACAAAATAACCCCAAAAAAGCAGTTTTAATGAGGTTAAATTGAACATTATGTTTCGAAAAAAAATCACTTCAAAATGTGTTTCTTTTTTTCGCACCAGAAATCAATTGTTGGCTGGCGAAGCCATTATTTACTGTCGAATAGTCGCTAATCAATTGTCAAAATTGTAGAAATAAAAGTTGAATATGCGGGTAGATAAATGGTTTTAGCACAAAATGTGTAGCAGAAAGTGTCATGTGGAATAATTACACTTATAAATCAGCAACTTTTGTCAGGATGGCAATATTTGCATTCCTTAATCACCTGGCAACACTGACCCGTCTTGCTGAAACATGTTTAGTTTCCTTGTGTCTACTCTACCGCGGGGCAGCCTCAATTAGCAACACTACCACCGCATTAGCAAGATACTTGCAACAGAACCGGGCATGTAGTAAGAACAGTACCATTCTTAGTGTACCTCACATGATAAGCTGAAGACACTTGCGTTATGGTTCTCAACATCGTATTTCACATTTCAACAATACTGTCGCACGGATATGACTTTGACGTGGTATCGTTTGTTTTAATTATTTTGTTTACTTCTATGCTTTTGTTTATTTCATGTGAAGATCGTATTTCTATGTTGCATAAACTGTGTAAGGACAAATAAATAATAAAAGTAAGGAAGAGCAACTGAGCAAGACGAGTCATGGAAGAGAGAAAATGATAAACAAAGTTATGTAAATTTGTTTTTTGCAAACAATGGATCGATATCATGTTTGACACATTTTCCGATATAAAATATTGATAAAGGAAAAACAGGGTTAGAAGGCATTGGAAGGTTTTGGGCACAGTCAAATGAAATAATTATTGGTGAAAAGACGTCAAGACGAGTTGTCATATTTTTAAAGTTCAACTAGGTACAACTTTAAAAGTTGTGTAAAAAATGAAAACAAATGCGTCCATTAGGATGTATCATCTGAGTTTTTTTTTTTAAACAAATCAGATTTTTGTCTCGGACTATACTTTCTATACACTAAACAATGTTAAGAAATATATTTATAATTAGAAAGAAGAAAAAGATATGTTTCTCAGGAATTACTGTCAAAAACAAAATGTATTAATGTAAATGTAATGTAATGTAAATGTACTGTATGTAATGTGTAAATGCAAAATGTATGTATGGGATGTAAAGCCGATGGTCCCCTTGGTACTTTTAGACAGGAGTAGGCTACGTGCCGGTACCAGGCTTCCCCTCCACCCTTCCTCATTATCATTCACCAACCATCACTCATCAGGCTAAAGAGGGCATTGTGCCCTACACTGGCCTTAATTACAATAAAGTAAGTAAAGTAATGACTGGCACGGCCTTTAGCCTCACCGCTTCACCCAGCAAGCCGCAACTGGACTCGTAACACTATTCTACCTCACAGCAAAGTACGATTACTTTGTAACATGAGGACGTGGAGCCGAGCGCGTTGTGCAGAGCGAACTATGTACATCAGACATCGGGTTGTGTAGAGTGAACTCTGTACGGGGACAATTAAGCCGTAAATACATGCGCGTATAATTGAAAGAACGAAGCAGCGGATGAAAGAGTCCAATTAGAGCTGACTACGTATTGACATATATTTTATGTACCTACGTTGATCAAAGCGGTTTAGTGAGTTGTAAAGTCGTCGTACAACAACTTCGGTAATGCTTTCGTCATCAATCAATCAATGACGTGTTTACGGTCTCTGCCAACCAGAGCAGGTATTTGAATTAAAGGTCTCTTAATTAAAACAACTTCGGTAATGCTTTCGTCATCAATCAATGACGTGTTTACGGTCTCGGCCAACCCGAGCAGGTATTTGAATTAGTCACGGCCGTTGGTTGGCTGCCGCTCACCCACCCAAGACGGAAGCATTACCGAAGATGTTGTACGACGAATAGGCCTATAGCTACGGCCGCTGGTTGGTTGCCGCTCACCCACCAGTGACGGCAGCAATACCGAAGTTGTTGTACGACGACTATACGTATGACGTGCCTGTGATATATCAGGCAACGCTGTCGGCCTATTGCTCACTGTATCAACTTATAACTACAAAAACTCATTTTGTTCGTATATTTTATCCAAGACCTTACACTGTGGTTGTACACAACCAGAGTTTATTTAATTTTTCGTAGGAATCCTTGTTTTAGGGTGCACACCAGCTGTGCCCTTCGTCAGGTGACTAACTCGGTGTGTTCGGATAGTTAAGAAGGAATATCCGAGGGTTATTAGTAGAACTCAACCCCAGCATTCGTCTTTACGACTAAGGAAAACCTCGGAAAAACCTTCAGTTGGATTGTCGGTGACCACAATCGTACCGACGACCTCCCGGATTAGAGTCTCGCGTCTTACTGATGAGTGATGACCAATACCTGTATCGGTAAACAACTATCCACATACGCTTGGAAGCCAATTAATTCACTTCACTCTTACAATAAGACAAACCAACGTTTCGAGAGACGAGATCGTCGATGTTTCACACCCAAGCCGATCTGTTCCGAGTGAACCCGAAGGCCGTAAACCCCCAATCAGTGTTCGTGGACCTAGCATGCGTACAAAACATTTTATTATTTCAGTATTAATTTACCTGTTATAATGAGCGCCTTCCTTTACAGGAAACTTCGTAGAATTCACTTGTATCATTTTACTATTTCACAGACAAACCCTTGTCTGACCGTTGAGTCCCTAAACGCTTTTATTGCCGTTAAAACCAACCAATTAGAACATAGTGACGTGGTATAGGGTAACAAAACATAAACTGAAACACAACAGTTTCTATTATTAGACGGTAATACGTTTGCCATAAAAGAATACGAACAAAAGATCGTGGGCATATAAAGTTATTTATGGCAGAGAAAAACATTGGATTTAAAATAATGAAGGGCACACTTTAGTGCTTGCATTAAATACTACAATAATTATACAGAACACCCGTATAGACTCATCAGTACGCAGTTTGCAAGCTGTACACGAAATTACATTTTAGTGTATTTTACAAGATATCGTTACCATTTTGGGTAACATATTTTTGTGTACAAAGGTTCCATTTTTTTCTTGCACACATCTTATTATCTCATAAATCTTATAATAATAATATATTAATGTGTTAGCGTGGAAATGGTATACTTGCAACATAGGTTTATGAAAGGCGGGTAGAGAAGGAAGAGGGGGGGGAGGGTTAAGAAGTGGCGATACGTTTTAGATACATCCGCAGAACACACGCATGCACACGCACATGCCAAGTATAGTATGGTAAGTCACAACTGAATCGTGCACACAACGGTAAATTTCGATCGTTTCACAGCAAATTCATGCAAACAAGTGAATCATACTGCAAATGCATTATACAATAAATATTCCAGTTTGTTTTGGAATGTAAATATCAACTGGGTTTTGCTGTGAACGCTTTCAATATTACTGTACCGACACCCGAGGCCAGAACTACAACCAACAATGCACACTACTTCTTAATTATATACACACTCACATAAAGCATTCATAAAACCACCAATAAAATACAAAACGACCCTCGTATAATCATGACGACTGTATTTTGAAATATCTATTAATTAAACAGTTAATACGCGATCACGATAAAACTCCCCCGTAAAATCACACCTAATAAATTACGAAGATGATTTCATCATATAAGATTAATCCCCTCCATTTAATTACCAAACCGAGTTGTTGGATTCAGCCGTCTCAACGAACGCAGGCCTAGGTAGCCGGCCAGCACCGGTCTTACCTCAGCCCCAAGTTACTCGCGCAACGTTCCCCTAATTTCCTGCGTTATGGAGCCCCAGGGAGAGTTAATTGTAGCTATTTCGCAGCCGGAATGAATTGATACCAAGGATGTGCGGTCGCGCATACGAAACATAAGACTGGAACTTAGTTGGCACCCCCGCAAAGTGCGCCCTAATCACGCGGCGTACTATAATTGCACGGTCACGCCGAGTGAATTGGAGCGCTGCGGTTTCGACCAGTGACGACCTCAGAGATGATGGTGAATCTGATTGACCCATGGGTTGCATGGTCACTCATTGTCCAGTCATGTGCATGGTCACATTATGCTTGACCACTTGCGTCGACAGAGAGCGATGGGTTGTTCGTTTTAGGCGGACGTAAATGACAAGTAGTCTATATAGATAAAGGGCGAAACAGCTAATTCGTAAGGCTTTGTCAATGTCTGTGAACTCAAAAGATTTTTAATTTCTAACTGTGTTCAAAATTTCTTGGTTCATAACAGATTTATATAAATGAGTATGCTAATTTTGTTTTACAAATAATGCGTAAGCATTAAAATATCTGTCACAACAATAAAATCACCGGTTTACTATGAAAAAGTCAAAATTTGATATTTTGAATTATGAATGTTTTAAATTGGATTTACCAGTAGTAAAATCAAAATATTAAAGTATATTTACACACAATTTTCAAAAAACAAAACTAACATTTTAAACTAGAATGCTTATAAAAAATACGAATCTGAGTTTAAGCATTTCTGACTAAAAAAAAAGTAAATTTGGACTTAGTTCTCGCAGTAAGCCTCCGAATGTCAATTATTCTTTTTGTAATACATTTGTGTAAATGCCCATAAAAAACGCGTATGTGGAAATATTTAAGACAAACGATACTCCGATACTGTGAATGTAAAAACAGCTAAACAACTGGTATGACAAACACCATAACACACGCAGGGACATGTGTGTAATAGACCAAGTGGTCTTGCTCGCAATCACATCTCAATGCCGTGACATTTACACGTAGTGTGGGCGCCCTTATTTCCAGCAATAATTTAGTAAAGTCGGATCATATGCGCTGGAACCATGAGAGGACCAAAGGCTGAGGGGGGTGAGGGTGCTGAGGGGGCTCAATGTAGTCCTAATCATAAGGAGTCTGCAGAGGTAGAGATGACAATTTAAGGTTTTTAACAACTTTTAAAATCGAAATTGTTAGTAGATGGATAGATCAACTACTATCAGGGGTTACAGATAACGAACCAAATATGAACAAGCTTAAAAAATTAATAACTTCATGAATTTTGCACACGTATTTGTTCGTGATCTGTAGACAGACCCTGATAACATCTAATTTTTGTATCGTTCCAACGTTTCGATTCAAGTTGTTTTAAAGATACAAACAGTGAACAGAAAACCTTAAATTTTCGACTTTCTGCTGTCGCAGACTCTTTTAATTCTGAAACAACTCCATGTCAGTGACTTGTACCAGCATATGTCAAACAATGAAATCAACATCATGTTCACTGTAGAAAAACTCTGCTTATGGGGTGCCGTGAAACTATGAGAAGTATCTATACACAACTCTAGATTTTGAGGTATGTTCTATAGATACACCACCACTTGGTATCAAAGTAATTCTATGTCGTCCCCTCACGTCAAGCCGTTCAAAGGAACACCAACGTCATTGAAACAGTCTCGTGTCGGTAAAGGCAGTTTGTCTCGTGTGACATGACGTCAACGTTATTGCTTCTAGTGCTTGACGCGAGCCCAGACTACAGTTGAAGAGTTCTGGAGAGGGGAGCTCAAACATTGCGAGCTATTCCTAATGGGGCCATAACTCGAACACTGAAAGAGGATATATTTAATGTTGAACTCGTAAAGTCTCGAACTGCCCCTAAACCTGGAATTAGTAACCCTTTCCTTAATTGGTTGAATATTACCTTGAGAAATAAAAATCTGGACTTGAACGCGATAATTTTTAAGACGTATATAAACCCACAGCAATAAAGCGTTTAAGATAAATGTATAAATGATTGCCGGTAATAAAATGGTTGGGATCTTCGTGGCTTGTGTGTGAGTTGTGGAGATATGTGGCGCCCGGGGCTTCAGCCCACACGCGGCCTTGACTGGGGGCCTCTATGACGTCACACGTGGCCCCACACTGTTGCAACAACGTACAGCACACGCACGATAGATAGGTTATGTATAAAGGATGTGAAAGCGAAGCAGAACGTCCTTTAAATAAAACAAGCACACGATTCAAACGAAGCATAACCACTGTCCGAAATAAAAAAACACTAACCAAAGTAGGTAAATGTTCGAAGGCTCGGCTCCCTTCCTCAGACGCGAGAGCACTGCCGTCGCGACTGAGGAAGGGAGCCGAGACCTCGAAAATTTTCTGATATTTTTGTTGATGACCGCATGGTTATATATTGTCGTCCGAGTGCTTCTTTTATTTTAATATTCTACTGGTTTAAAATATCTGCAAATTTCAAGAAGTATCCAACCTTCCTTGACCCCGTGTAAATTAATAAATAAATACATTTTTATAGTCTACCCACTCAGATTCAAAGAACTGACTTTTAGTGGGGGACATGTTTACCATTTATTATGTGCTTCGTTGCTATGACGGATCTAAGGCCACCGCTCAAGTTTCACCAGAAAAACAGGCCGTACCGGGAATGAATTAGAACCCTGCATTGGAAGCAGCAGACAAACGAGTCAGCGCTTAATAAAATAAATAAATAAATTCACATTTAGAGTCTACCCACTCAGTAACTTAACTGATTTGCAGTGGGGGACTTTAATTTAAAGTGACTAAACCAACCCTGTAGGCTTCGAACACCATCGATGAGTGAGCGATAACCAATCAAAGATCGATATTTCAAATACGACACATATGAATCAGTGATTGGACAGTGAGAACACCTGCGGACAAATGCCAAAATCAGCAAGGCCGTTTCAGAACAACTTTGAATTTACTGAGTGCTTCGTTGCTAGGACGGCTCCAAAGTCACCGTTTACTTATTCCTAAGCCAAGAAGTAATGGAATTGAAGCCGCGTTAGAAGTTAAAAACTTCTGCCTGAAGCGGGATTTCAACCCGGGACCTTCTGCATTGCTAGCGCGTGACGTCACTGGGACACCCTTGCTTGTATGCGCGGTGGGGCCCAGATCTGCGTCACGACACGATAAACAAGATCCAAGACATCGCTTTGTCGCAGCCCCGCGTCGAACTATTTCCCGCCGGGGAATCATAACGCAAGAAAAACGGGAGGGAAAAGACTTTTTTCATGTAATAATGGGGCCGTTTTGTGACAAGCCTCTTGATATAAACTAGTTACTTCGCTCCCTCTGAGACAATCCTCAGCCTTATATGAGCAGCGCCGAGTTATCAATTCAGCAATTGTCTTCTCCAAATCGCTGTTGTGAGTGTAAACAGGGGTGTCGAAAATGCTCACAGTTTCATAATTGCATAAGATCACGACGTGTCGTTGTACACCTCACCAAGGGCCTACCTACACCTGGGGCAAAGTTCTAACATGATTCAATGGTGTTTCATACATTTCAACAATAAAACATTTAATTTAAAAAATGCATTGCATTGCATTCCACACAAATTACTGAAGAATGTGTCGGCTCCTTCTCAAATCCTTCTGAAATGTACTAAATATAAAAAAAAACATTAAAATGTTTATCCCGTACGTCAGTTCCCCGCCCTAAATTTACAGAAGTTTGTTTTCTTCATCATTTTACAAATGTAAGCTAGAAGACAATAACATCATATTTTCTTTGTGGAGGTACATAGCGAGCTATTTCATTTTAGCTCGGGGGTATATGTCTTTAGTGCATAATGTAAGTTATCTTATAGAGACACAGCTCCATCTATAATCAAATTTGTGCTGTGAGTGGCATGTTTTATTTTTGGTATTACTACTCAGAAAGTTACACAAATGAGTATCTTTCTTCATTAGAACATGTTATTATTTATATATATATCGACCCGTCTCGGCCCGGGGTAGAATAGGCCCAGAGTGACTCTGCTAGTCGTAAGAGGTGACGAAAAGAGACCCTGTCTCTTCCCCCCCCCCCCCCCCACTGTCACATTGAATATTTCTCCTCCCACTTGGCTTTGTCCTCCCTTGCTGGACTCCCATATGACGACCCACGCGACGTACAATGGATCTAATTCGGATGTGGCTTTATTCTTCATCGTCATCTTTCTGATCTTCATTATCACCCGCTCATCGTCTCGATTAGCCATTGTTGCAAAAATATGAGACTTTAAGCCCCATTAATCAATCAACAATCTTATATATATCTATTTTTTATATTTATGTTTGACTTAAATATCAAACATAGTTTAAATGTTTTCAAATGATTTCTGATAAGGGGCGGGGGGATGTTTGCGACCCCTGCCCCAGTGATCCTGCAGTGGTGTACGAAAGAGCTGACACACGGGTCTTGTGAGCAAGATTGTCATGTAGCGGTTACGATACACGTTATGGCCACTTTAGAACATCCCCGACACCGTCTTCAAACCTTAACGTCTCTTCCAAGATAAGACTTCACGAGGACAACAACGCCACAAAAAGGAATATTGCCGTTACAATACAATAAACGTAACAACATAATGGCCGCTTGGACGCCCGTTCAATGCGACTCCAAAGCCCTTGGAAACGTGAGTACACGTCGACTCCAAAGCCCTTGGAGAACGTGAGTACACGTCGACTCCAAAGCCCTTAGCGAGAGTGAGCAAACATCTAGATCGAAGCCCTTGGAGAACGTGAGTACGTCGACTTCAAAGCCCTTAGAGAGAATGAGTATACAACTATTTCAAAGCACTTGGAGAGCGTAAGTACACGTTGACTCCAAAGCCCTTGGAGAACGTGAGTACACGTCGACTCCAAAGCCCTTAGCGAGAGTGAGCAAACATCTTGATCGAAGCCCTTGGAGAACGTGAGTACGTCGACTTCAAAGCCCTTAGAGAAAGTGAGTATACAATTACTTCAAAGCCCTTAGCGAGAGTGAGTATACGTCGACTCCAAAGCCCTTAGAGAAAGTGAGTATATGTCGACTCCAAAGCATTTAGAGAAAGTGAGTATACATCTACTTCAAAGCCCTTGGACAGATGAGTATTCATCTACTTTTAAGCCCTTAGAGGGAGTGAGTGAGTATACGTCTACTTCAAAGCCCTTAGAGAAAGTGAGTATACGTCGACTCCAAAGCCTTTAGAGAAAGTGAGTATACATCTACTTCAAAGCCCTTAGAGGGAGTATAAGTCTTCATCAAAGCCCTTAGAGAGAACGAGAGTGCGTATACATCTAGTGAAAATATTAAGCCACAAAGGGGGAGATTACCTTGGTTAATTCCCACTAAGCGCTTTTGTCTGTCGGACTAAGCCACCACTAATTCAATTTGGAAATAAGTGAGAGTCAATATGCTCCCGGAAGTGGTTGGGGATGCAATATTTGGGGGCTCAACATTGCGTTGTTTTGGAATTTTGTCCAAGCATATTTTTGTAATAATTGAAGCCTTGTTATTAATTCAATAATTATTGCTCGTAGGAAAAATGCCCAGGAATAATCCATGTCCCTCTCCAGGTGGCTAAATAAATAAATAAATCAATAAATTCACATTTAGAGTCTACCCACTCAGTAACTTAACTGATTTGGAGTGGGGGACTTTAATTTAAAGTGACTAAACCAACCCTGTAGGCTTCGAACACCATCGACGAGTGAGCGATAACCAATCAAAGATCGATATTTCAAATACGAAACATATGAATCAGTGATTGGACAGGGCAAACACATGCGGACAAATGCCAGAATCAACAAGGCCGTTTCAGAAAAACTTTGAATTTATTGAGTGCTTCGTTGCTAGGACGGCTCCAAAGTCACCGTTTACTTATTCTTAAACCAAGAAGTAATGGCCACATTAGAAGTTGAAAAACTTCTGCCTGAAGCGGGATTTGAACCCGGGACCTTCTGCATTGGAAGCAGGGATGCTAACCACTGGACTAAAGAATATTCGAGGGCTGTTAGTATGACTCAATCCCAGTATTTGCCTTATAACTTAGGATAACCTATAGGAAAAACCTTTAGTCAGGACTGCCGGTGGCCGGCATCGAACTGGTGACCTCGCGAATTGTCTCACGTCTAACCACTAAACTACCTCTATCGGTTATATAGTTTTTATAGTTAGGCTAACTTTCATTTTGTTACAATATTGATGTGGCTAATGTTACATAGATACGTAGGCCTACTTCAATCAACTATACATACCCACTTTTGTTTTTGTATGTATTTATATGTTCGTGTTTTTCACGTGGGGTAGTTATTATGATTCACAACTTGCATAGCCCTCCCCATGTTACGTGAACGAAGGAATCACTTTTTTAATTTATCTTCTCTAAAGAAACATAAAATTCACTTATATTTTATTCAATTTTTAAAGGATAACCTAAGTATTGTATACTTTGGAATAAGACACAAAAGCTATCAATAAAAATATTGACGTAAAAAACCTCAGCAAATATATAAACTACGATAAGATATTGCTTAGAAATAAAACTATGCATATTATTCCACGATTGCGTGAAACATATTCATACCTAATTCCGGCATGGAATAACGATAACGTAAGATAATTAGCTGAACATCCCAGCTTTGGTCATAAATTCATTGAGTAGGCGTGTCTCAGTAGCCGAGGAAATCGAACTTTGCAAGGAGTGGGACTTGGCCGTGCCAAACTACGAACACCGTCATTGTTGGTCTAGAAACTACAACTTTGCGAGCCCAAGTTATTCGGAAGTAATTTACGAGGCCAGAACTCTGCCGCATCTTACACACGTGGATTCGATGATGCAACACGTGTCATGTACATTATATGCGTGTGAACGATCAAACACTTTTATACCCTCAATCAAACACTTTGAAAATTCATTACAACTGTTAATTGATAGTAACATGTTGGCCACAATGTTGTGTATAACAATAAAAAGTAAGAAACTAATTAGGAATATTGACGTTTCGGGACCATCGGACATTGACTCCGTATCCGCCCACGCGAACGAAGCTTCAACCTCACAGAAACGTCGAGAGTATTTAGCCGTGTAATACTGCCAACATTACAACTTTCGTCAAACGCATTGAATTCAAGAACAAAAGCGAATCAAAAACAGTTTGGTAAAAATCTGCAACAATATAGCTTCTATTAATTGATGCTTTTCTGTCCTTGAATCCATAAGTTTGACGAAAGTATTGAACCGTGTAATGTGGGTTAAACGAGTATTAAAAGAGTCTTATATGAGAATTTTATAAGAAAGTTTAATCAAAGACTTTTATGAGAGTGTTTCTCATGAATATATTTTTTATTTTATCAATCCGTGGATTGGTTTGGAACAGCTTTCCTTTCTTGCCTTTTTCTGGCACTCATTTAATTTCTACTTGTACATTTTACAACGCACGTCTTGTATTATCTGTTGCAGCTGTCTACCATTCTTTCCACACACCCACTCGCCAATCATTTATATTCTTAAATATCCCTCAAAACGTATCCACGTATATCGCTCATTTATATTCTTAAATATCCCTCAAAACGTATCCACGTATATCGCTCAAAACCTCTCCAACCAAAGGTTCTCACCGTTTTATTAATTAATGTTGTGTATTGTTAGGTTTATTTACTTATTCAATTATTTATTTAGTTATTTATTTATTAGGTTATCTTGACAAAGTATAATTTAGATTTAAGAATGTATTTCACTATGCGGAATACACGTTTGAACATGTAACATATTATTTATATTAAAACAAACTCAAGACATTTTAATGTATCTACAACCGGAAGAGGAATTTTCTCTTACGAATGATTTAGTGAAGCAGTATTCCGCTAACCTCTCCTTCGTTGACGTTTTGACGAAGTACTTCGCATATTCTTCAGCTTTTTTGGAGTCTGTCCTTTCGGGAAGAACCCCTAGAATCAAATGAAACCAAAAATCAAAATCAAAATCAAAACCAGAAGGCCAAGTTGATTTTGAGGAATGTAAAGATCATTTATTATTTGTATGGAAATAAACGAAAAACGACGTTTCATTCCGTATGACTTCTAAATTTCTAACAATTTAATAACAATTTCGAGGAGATGATTTAAATATATAGAATAAGTTACAAACAACATTAAATTTACACTAAGATTGTAATAGATTTGCATTATTTGTTTTAGAAGTTCTTCTTGGTTGAATGCGCTTTGTTTGAAACACAACCATTGTCATCTTTTTTGTTTGAATTGAAAACTTTTAATTTGTAATCTTAATTTTCTTCTAACAGTTTCAAATTATTTTAACACCTTAAAATCGTTGATTTTTTTTACTTCGCTAACTGATTTCTCTTTCTACCAGACACGAGAAGCAAAACTCCAATAATCGTTATGATGAGGTTTAAAAGCCGGGGTTATTAAAAGATTCTCCACCAGTTTTGGTCAGGCCTTTTCCACCGTAAAATAATGGAGTCAAGATAAAATAGATTTGTTAGAGCGAATCACCCCAGTGTTATTTGCATAAAAATATCATTTCTTGAGATCGTATTTTGCAAGCTTAAAAGCACCAGAGAATATAAAATAGTCCTATAAGATCCTCGAAAATGGGACATCTTTTCCATGCATAAAATAACAATATAAAAAATTGCAGATCCATAATGCTTTTAATATGAACTAGTTCTGTCAAGATATTGTCGAGAGAAATATGGCCGATCAACAAGATAAGACAGAACCTAAGGACATTTCAGCTTATCCGTCAGAACAAAATAGGCAATTTGCTAAAAATGTCTCTCCAGCAGAGATTTTTTTACTGCAAATTCCTTTGATCGTATCAATAGTTTTATTTCACTTTCTTCGCACAACAAAGTGGCAAGAAAAGTTACGACTGGGGGGTATGATTTACGGCACTGATACTCATCTCTCCATGGCTTTGTTGTGAGCGAGAGAGTCAAGCCACGCACTGCCTTCTAGACTGCTTGGGGTACATCTCACTCTTCGTTCCCACCGCCGCTGTGATATTCACATCAAAAGTTGGTGACCATAATGGGTGCCACAATGGCATGTGATTGGTATTTGGTATAGTCTCAAATGATTTACATATTGTATTAAAACTACATATCTGATCTGAATCGTCGTCTGGGCCCGAGGTAGAATATAGAGCCCTCAAAATAGACTAGATGCATTCTGGTGGCAAGAAAATGAACTTCCATTAGGAGTGGTTTAGCTGTCGATTTTCATTGTTGTTCTATTGTTAGTATTCATCAATGGCGCTGAAAGGAGGTTGCTTAGCAGCGCTATCTATGTTAGTTTTGAGTCCTCTATAGAGTGTCATGCCATGTTCACTCTTATGCTCTCTGAAAGTGAGTCACTTAAAGTGTGGCACTTAAAGTGATCAGTCGTCTGCACTGAAGCCCGCGAGCTTACTTTATTTACCCGTCTAGAGGGCAGCGACAAATCAGCTGGTCTTTGCTAGGCTAGGCCTACAAACGATGTCACAATATTCTTATTTTAGCATTCTCACTTCAGGTTTCCTACTTTACTTTCCAAGTCTTCTGAAGTTCTATATACCCTAAAGAGAGATACTTTATGATGCGATTTCCTTGTATATTATTAGTGTTATAAGGGCTTTTCAAATTTGGCCTGCATCGCTGCGGAAGCCCATATTACGTATTTTCAGACAACGATTCTCGTCCATGGAGTAATTTCACCTGTTCTTATTATTCTTGTCATCTTCATGCACATACTTTATTATTATACTTTAGACTCAAAATAATACCCCAAAACGTGTTCCAATGATGGTTCCTATTCCCCTCTTAGTGACATAATCTCAAATACTAGCTTTTTCCATCCATTTTAATATCGAAATACAATAATCGATTGTGAAAATCGAAAAAGCTCACTTAAAGTGGGGTCTCGGGTTAACTTAAAGTGAGTGGGACTTCAAGTTGCTTTTGCAGCTGCTTACATCTGGCGTTAAAGTGACGCTCACTTTAAAGCTCGCTTTAAAGTGTAGGTGTGGACTAGACATAAATTTTAACTTATTTATATTGGTACTTAAAATTTCATTAGTTGAAGAATTAGATTCGTATTACGCTTTATGATATTTACAAATAAACACGTAAATTGTTATTTTTTGGATACGTCGTTTAACTACGCACTCGACAAGGACGCATAACATCTACTCGTATGACAGGCAGGGCATAACCAATACTTGATATGAACGTGAGGGTTTGTTTTACGGTCACAAATAATTCTATCCCACTTCTGATAGAATTCCACCGACAATCAGTTGAAACAGTTTTCAATCAAAATTATCAAAACGAAATCCCTCTCTCTATTAAAGTGATAGAAATCAAAGGTTCCCGTTTCGTGTGCCCCCCCCCCCCCCCCCCCCCCCCTCCCCAACACTCACTGTGTGATCCGTCATAGTCCGGCTAATACAAACCATGGCAGAGATCCCATAATCTCACGCGATACCTAAAGCCCCGTTCACAGTGGGTGTTAAACGTGGTCTGATAAACAGTTTAGAGTCACGTTCACACTAATGCTTGGCGCAATAATAATAGTAATAACAGTTTAACGATATTTGTCACGTACGCTAACTTGTATTATAATCACTTCTCGAGGGGTTGAAGGCTGAAGGTGTATATTATTGAGTGTTCATAGTCGGGGAGGAATGTTCATGGAGTGTCCAAGGGGTGTTTAAAGGTGTATTCCCAACATGCGTCTCATCACTGAGAGAACACCTAAGACGTGCTTCAGCCGCCATGATTCATGACTGATTTTTACTGTCTACTTAACTTAACTTTAACTTACTAATACAAACAAATTAATAAATAGAGATTTTGGAATAAATAGAGAATATATATATACATATTAGTGCTCTTTCTTATGAAAGTTTCTCTTTTTATAGAAACAAAGAAACAGTCGTAAAAACGGCCATTCAATTCTCTAGAGGAAGACATATTATTTAAAATCATGTTAAAATTCTAACAGACCGAAATCGAGACGGCGGGAGACAACTTAACAATATGCCCCACAGAGGTCACAAAACGTTGCTGCTGTACGGTACTTGAATTAATTTTTCTTCATCTTATTCACTCGGTGTGCACTAAACAATCAATCATGATAATTTCTTTTTTCCCCACATTTTTTCTTCATGTTCACAACATACATACTTACATACTTTACATACTTACATATTGCATACTTATTATTTATATACTTATTATTTACATACTTTTATTTTTATTATTTAATATGTTGAATTTCCACTTAATTTGATTTTATTTCATTTCTCAATTATTTTTTCTTGTTCTTGATTTTTATTTTATATAGTACAGTAGTTTGTTTTGTTTTTGTTGTTATTGTTATTTATAACTTCATTATTATTAACTGTATGCAAAGCCTAGTTTTATTTAAGGTCCTCCTTTGTAAATCAGTTTTTATAACTGAATAGGATAGACATTAATTAATTAAATAAATAAATACAAACTAGCGAGAACCAACCACCCATGATTGCCGGTGACTTCCATCGAACCAACAGCCTCTCGCATGCCACAGCCGATCCCTTCAACGTAGGGTTTTTATGAGTGAACCGTATTATTTATACCCTAATCTCTCATTACACACTCAGGCGTAGAAGTGTTGCGTGCGACTGCGAGCGTGATGCTCTACAGGGGGGCCATTATGATGTGTACAAAGGTGTGTGTGAACAATCACTAATTGTACACACAACACTGATAACTTATTGTGGTCTTGGTGATATATTATGCCCATAATAATTTTGTGATATATTTCATATAGATCAATCCCTGATGTAGGGTACGAAGTACAAACCAGATTATCTTTCTAATTAGGTATAATATTTGGACATGTGCGTTGTTTGAATCTAGGTTTGGTCATCAAGTATAATCGTCATTTATCCATTGTCTGTCCATTAAACCACCAGGCCCATTCCATCATATCGCTATTTCACGCACCAATTCTTACTTCCATATCTTTTGCCGACATGCAGACTCCCTCATTATGGAAATACCAGCTCTGAACATTCAAAATTTAAAAGAATAATTCGTTCTATTTCTTGTAATTTTTATTTTATTTGATCTCTGTAATATTTAAATTTGTGACCTTGTTCTATATTTTGTAATATTATTTTGTAAACGATTTAATAGACACTATGTGTTTGTGTTTGGGACATAACGCCCTCTTCTCTAATCTTCCCAGCTTCTACAACTGGTAATACATGATGATGATAATAATGAGCACTAAACTGATGGCCACGTGTTTACCTGTACACTTTATGATGTGTCTTGCGTAATTCAGTAGCCTCGTGCAATGGAGGTGACACTTCTAGACGGAGGGGGAAGGGGGGGGGGAGGGGGTCGCCCTGCTTTGCTTTCACAAGTATAATTAACGAATCAAGTATAATTGTTCTTAAACTCTAATCGCTTCGAGACAAACAGGCCGAGACACGCGAGAATACGAGTCGCTCACCTCACGACCCTTCGCGAGACAGGTAGACATGTTCGTACACTCACAAGGTAAGTAGACACTATACATGTTGCATGTCCGTACACTCACAAGACAGGCAGACACTATACATGTTGCATGTTCGTACACTCACAAGGCAGACACTACACGTCTCATGTTGCATGTTGGTACACTCACAAGGCAGGGTAGACACTACACGTCTCATGTTGCATATTTCTTGTTGCTAAACGTCTCTATCATTGCAGTAATGCTATTCGAGATGATCCGGGGTCAAAAAAAAAAAAAAATAATAATAATAATAATAATAATAATAATAATAATAAAAATAATAATAATAATAATAATAATAATAATAATAATAATAATTATAATAATAATAATAATAATAATAATAATAATAATAATAATAATAATAATAATAATAATAATAATAAAAATAATAATAATAAAATAAATATAATATGAAGATCAAGGACAATTATTACAAACACAAGTTGAGCCCACGTCCCTAGGATGCGCGATACGCTTAGGACCTGCTCCCCAACCGCGTGGTCTCCCGCGGACTTCTTGCTTGTTGGTGCACGTTCATTCAGACGTACTGGACTCATTCGGGGTTGTCTTCTTCCGATGCAACTTTGTATTGTTACATTTACAGTTTGAGCTGTTTTTTGGAATCTTGCGTAATTGATTTTCGTCTGTAGTTACTGTAGTCTAGCGAACATAGCAGTGACTTTTGATCTGTCATACAACGAGGCACAAATAGTACACAGTAAGAATAAGATGTCTCGCTCTGAAAATTACTTCTTATTATAATAATAATAATTATAATCATAACGCAACGTAATAAATGGAAAGAAGTATCCCCCTACATGTGGCCATACTAATAAATAAATAAAAAATAAATTCACATTTAGAGTCTACCCACTCAGTAATGAAACTGATTTGCAGTGGGGGACTTTAATTTAAAGCGACTAAACCAACCCTGTAGGCTCCGAACACCATCGGCGAGTGAGCGATAACCAATCAAAGATCGATTTCAAATACGAAACATATGAATCAGTGATTGGACAGTGCGAACACCTGCGGACAAATGTCAGAATCAACAAGGCCAATTCAGAACAACTTTGAATTTATTGAGTGCTTCGTTGCTGGTACGGCTCCAAAGTCACCGTTTACTTATTCCTAACACAAGAAGGAATGGAACTGAATCCTAATTAGAAGTTAAAAAACTTCTGCCTGAAGCGGGATTTGAACCCGGGACCTTCTGCATTGGAAGCAGGGATAAGTATTACATTACAATGAATCATTATTTTAACAGAAACGAAAAACAACTAATAAACATTTATTGTAGAACATGTTAGGACTTTCTATGAAAAGTGTACTGAATCAAACCTCCATATTGTATAGTTCCCCATCAACAATATGCCTACTCAATTCAATTAAATAAAATTAAAACTAATAAAAACGGACCGCAAAAGTTTAAAATGTGAATTAATACTCAGTTCTAACAACCGCGTGTGAATAACCAGCTCGAGGTCTCTAAAAGTTGGTTTACCCAAAATCAAATCAAGCAAAAGCATTATGGCGTTTATTTATAACCAGCCAATGAGAGGCGACGTTTTATTTTTAGACTCTAAATGTGAATTTATTTATTTTATTTATATATCCTGCCAATGGCAGCTAAAACAGTAAGGATAGTAAAATCTTAAATCTTAAGAAAGTGTGTAAACCGACCATAACCAAAGTGTGTGTATTAGCTGGGGGGCATGGCCCTCGCACGCACACGCACACGCACACGCACACGCACACGCACACGCACACGCACACGCACACGCACACGCACACGCACACGCACACGCACACGCACACGCACACGCACACGCACACGCACACGCACACGCACACGCACACGCACACGCACACGCACACGCACACGCACACGCACACGCACACGCACACGCACACGCACACGCACACGCACACGCACACGCACACGCACACGCACACGCACACGCACACGCACACGCACACGCACACGCACACGCACACGCACACGCACACGCACACGCACACGCACACGCACACGCACACGCACACGCACACGCACACGCACACGCACACGCACACGCACACGCACACGCACACGCACACGCACACGCACACGCACACGCACGACATCATCCTAGAAACACGGGCCCAACTGAATTACCCACATACCTAGAATATCGCAATCTATCATTGCACCTCGTATTTGCTCATAGCATTTATATCACAACGACTATTGTTTTTATATTTTAACAAGCCACATAGAGATCAATTAATTGCACGCGTATGTGTACAGGCATATTATATTAACAAACATGTTATCATCGTTATAACTTCGATTACAAAATACTCTCGTGCAAAACTGGGGGGAAAAAAACACGATATTTTCCATTTGTTTGTCCATGTCATTGCTTTGCATGTATATTGTTGCGACATAGTAACAATGTGCATTGTGATGGGGTACTGAATGCATAATGTACACACATGTCAACATGCCACGAGCGAGAAGAGATTGACAGGCTTCAATTGATGGGCATATCAGCTTCACCTCAAAAACGCTTCGTTAATGGTGAGCGATACAAGCAGAACAACAGCAGAGATTTGATTGGATATTGTGGTGATCTGGTATCGTATGACTTACCACACACATGTAAATAGATGTATGTACAAGGGTAGCTCGCAATATTATACCATGCAACATTAACGGGTTTTATTGAACGCTTCAATATATTGAAAAAGTGATTCATACTCGGGATTTTTTTTACCGATTAAACAATTTGAATTTAAAAGTTTTCAAAATTTGTAATCGTTATGATTGTTATTTCTGTAATTAATTATTGATATAATTTAATAATTAATTTATTTATTTTTAATTTATTATTGATATAATTAATAAATTAAATAAATATCGTAGCGATGATAGTGGTTTTAACTTTATAAATCTATTGTTTAGTTGATACAAACCACGGGCATTATCAAGATATCAATAATATACCGTTAATTGAGCGAGTTAGGCTATGTCCCCAAACAGCTCTGAACTTCCACTTACCCCTTTTTTTTACCTCCACGAAGACATGAGCGTAATGTATGGACGGATAGAAATGATGTCCAACTGGCCTCGAACCCGGTTCATATGTCTCTACGTCCAAGTGTCCCCACTGAGGCCGCAATACTAACTGCATGAAGCACACTCAACCATATTGTGACAGTCACTTCACATACTGTTGTAAATACAGAACAGCTGTATTACATGTTCACATCCCATTAGTGTACCGTGGTGCGCGATATCACTGACTTTAGGGCCAGCTTAGCGGTAAACATGTATGTAACATGTATAACATGTATAGTAATAAAAGTTTGCCACGACATTGATTAAAACCAGGACCCGTGGCTCGATCTCTACCTTGGGTTTACTGGCGTGCAATAATTGATAACAAGGCGAACAAATAGTAGCGAACTTAAATATGCATGTGCCTTAATACAAATACGTTAATGCAAACAGATAATTAAAACAATATGTTATCATGTTATCAACAAATGAATGGTTTGAAACAGCTCAGCTCTGTTCTGATTCTTTTCATTTATTTATTTTATTTATTTTTTACACATTTGTTCAACACATTGTTTACATTTCTACAAATCCCTTATAAAATACTTATTCTAGATTATAATATGTAGCACGTTTGTCTTGCTTGCTTTATTGTGAAAGTTTTTAAAATCGATTTTCTACATAAATAAGAAATGTACGATCTATGAATGTGTGCAAAGATTTCAGTACCGGTATTGCTTTGATAGGAAGACAAGACTATTACCGACCCCAATGTTCGATCTTAGACACGCACCAGTGCTATCTTCTGACATGCATATTCAGAACTACCAACCGTAACCACACAAATGTTGTTGCTATCGATCACGCACCATGATAATATCCCTCTGTTTCCCTTCATATCCACGTCTTGGCCCATTGTCTCCCGCTCTTCCGACACTCGTACACCCCCCCCCCCCCCCCCCATGAATAATCTGCCCTCCGCTCAGCTCATAGCAAGACGTCGGGTCGCACCTGATGTTATTCTGTGCGCGATCTCAGAGAGCCTAGTTAACGAGATTAGAGGTGAAATCACCGGGAGGCGTGTTATTATAGATGAGGTTACACGGTGTAATATACGCATACACTCTTTACTGTGTTGCTCTACGGAGGGAACACAATTCTGACGCATTCTGTCGTACTGGCATTGATTCCTCAGTAACTGCCACATACCTATTTCTTCATTGAGTATAGATGAGGTACACTCTGTAATATACGCAATACGCATACACTCTATACTCTATAGCTGTGTTGCTCTACGGGGAGAACACAGTCCTGACGCATTCTGTCGTACTGGCATTGATTCCTCTTATTTAGTTACACACATGCCTCTTTAGAAATATTATTATTAGTTAGTAGTTATTACCTTTCTTAACCATACTTGCTTTAAAACTGTTGGTTCGTAGAATAATCCTTGGAAATCAGGTTACTGGCATTGATTCCTCTTATTTAGTTACACACATGCCTCTTTAGAAATATTATTATTAGTTAGTAGTTATTACCTTTCTTAACCATACTTGCTTTAAAACTGTTGGTTCGTAGAATAATCCTTGGAAATCAGGTTATCTACTTTCGCAAGCCTGTTGAGCATCTGGCAAATAAGATTAAGCATCCATTAGCTATGGACATGGTATAGAACACTTGTTTATTTCCTTCCCTTATCTTTTTGAACGATCTCTATAATTTTGCCAAACTATGATATCTTAGCAGAAGGCATCAAATTCTTACTGGCCAGGCCACTATGGATCAATGAATTCAAGACCAACCAAATCAAAGATGAATATTCCTAAACATTTTGTTTGCAGCGAACACCCCAAAGTAAGGGTACGTTGGTCTCTAAAACCATTGCGACCGCTGTGACTAGTTATCACAAGCAAGAATATTACGTTAAATAAAACTTGTTGGACAATGCACCGTTTCTTGTCAAGCTTAAAATAAACGAAATATTTCGAATAACTCTACGTTCTGTTCTTGTTTGCATCTTTAAAACGTCGTATGATCATAAATATGGAGTGATGAATGATCGGTACTGTATTTTTTTTTTAATGAAAAGATCCCTGAAAGACCCGTTTTGAAGCAATCAGACTATTTTAGTTCAAACACCAAACATCAATTTTGTATCCCACATTCTGAAACACTAAGCTTTAATTTCAGAGTTTTTTCGTTTTCACTCTAGTTTTAAGTTGTATCCACCTGTATTGAACACTTCAAAACATGATCAACAACTTACGGAGTGTCATCGCCAGTCACGTGACTATAATATGTTCCCTATCAGGCGTTTTAGTTAATTGTTGACACGAGGCTGGGAGTAAACTTCGCTGGGAGCCAAGTCAACTCATTTCAATGCTAAAATAACAACAACAATATAAAGCCAAATGGACACATCCCAACTGACAGCAAATTAGATGGATTTAATGTAAGAAAGCAATAGCCAGATATGAGGATTCCAGGATTGAAGTGAACTAAAGGGATGGGAGTGCATCAACAGTTGAATGTATTGATGCCCGGGTAGCGAGCACTGACAAGCTTTCTTTCATTGCTGGGACAGCAGAAGGTATAATACTGATACGCCATCTTGTAGAACAACTCTCTTAACATACATGTTGTCTCCTCTCCTTGTAAAGAGACACGGGGGTTAAGATAACTATAATAAGCGATCTCCATCATTAGAGACGACAAGGGGAGGGCACGTTTCAATTCAACACCCCAAGGATGTCGAGAAAGATGAACTCTAATGTATACTCTGTCTATACAACAGGCTATAATGTCCTCTCTATCGGAGTGTTTTTACAATAAAGATGTAAAATTTTTGTTTTTATCTCGACACCGATGCTCTCCTGAAATTCTTCGTCTCCTGTTTCATAGGTGGGTCTCAGTCCCGGCACGTGATGCCATGTTGTGGGCTCTCAGGTAACAGACTCTCTGAAACAACTCTACGCTCATCGTAAGGGAGGGGAGGGGTGAGTAATGACGGGTCCCGCGGGAGGGGGGAGAGGGGAGTGATGGATCTGGCTCGGCGATACACCGGCACGTTATGAGAGATCAAGACAGGGGAGTGGAGGGAATGGAGGCGCCAACAACAACAACTAGAACAATGGTAACAAACATTAATATAATGTGTGACTGTCGACGGTGCAAGGGCGATGCTTATTGTGGTTTGTGTTAACATCTTGAGCAGTTAGAACTTAATAAAACTTGATTAAACATTATATTATGCGATATAATGCAAAGAGAGATTAGGACGTGGTATGATTTTGCAAAATATATTTCTTCACAACCAGTGTGCACAGCTAAGCAAATATTATAAATAATAATAAATACTTTGTGTATTAACTAGAAATGTTACATAAATGCATATATCGAAATAGAATTAATTTCGGTACAAATTCCAATGCATGTTTGAGGTACCTAATGAAACTTTTGCAGTGCATACATGAACATACTTAGGGACATCACAAAGACAATAACTTTCCAGAACATTTCTAGTAAAAACAGAACACACCGCACAACCGGACACTACGTTCAGAATAAACAAATGACAATTCAATTAGAATGACAAAGGTGTACACGCGTTGAGTAATGAGGAAGCGAAGATCTGTGTGTCTGAAGACAACACTCAGAAAGAAAAATGTTCTTGTTCTGATTGTTTAATTATTGTATTGTATTTTTTATTTTCATGATTGTAAATTGTATTGTATGCATTATCCTACTACGTTATATTATATCATTTATGTTATTGTTATAAAAGTGAAGAATAAAGCATAACGATCAAGATTATAAATTATAATCATTTCGTGACTGGCGCTCCTCCACAGACAGCCTAAGATAAGAAGTCAGATTCCATTGTTAAAAACCTTCCGTCAGTCTAAGACAAAGTCAGATTCCATTGTTAAAAACCTTCCGTCAGTCTAAGACAAGTAGTCAGATTCCATTGTTAAAAACCTTCCGTCAGTCTAAGACAAGTAGTCAGATTCCATTGTTAAAATCCTTCCGTCAGTCTAAGACAAGTAGTCAGATTCCATTGTTAAAATCCTTCCGTCAGTCTAAGACAAGTAGTCAGATTCCATTGTTAAAAACCTTCCGTCAGTGTAAGACAAGGAGTCAGCTTCCATTGTTAAAAACCTTCCGTCAGTCTAAGACAAGGAGTCAGATTCCATTGTTAAAATCCTTCCGTCAGTCTAAGACAAGTAGTCAGATTCCATTGTTAAAATCCTTCCGTCAGTCTAAGACAAGTAGTCAGATTCCATTGTTAAAATCCTTCCGTCAATCTAAGACAAGTAGTCAGATTCCATTGTTAAAAACCTTCCGTCAGTCTAAGACAAGGAGTCAGCTTCCATTGTTAAAAACCTTCCGTCAGTCTAAGACAAGCAGTCAGATTCCATTGTTAAAAACCTTCCGTCAGTCTGCTGAACGAACTTCGAGTTAAATTAAAACGTCGTTAATAATACAGGAATTAGGGCCCGGTGACGATTGTGGGAGGGTGGATGCGACGGAGATAAATGGTGTGATTTAGATCTCTGGGCGGGGTGGGTGAGGGGTGAGGGGAGGTGCGTTTAATTAACTGTTGAGATACTTGCGGGCTGGTTCCAGGTAACTCCACCAGAGTCGCTACGCGAGGCTCTATTCGTCCACGACCAGTTATCAGTTGATTTGGACTGCAATTATTTTCATATCCACGATACAATAGGGATCTACAAAACAAATACACTTTTATTTTTATCTTTTCTAACATTCTTTGAAGTCGTCTACAATCTACACTAAAGGTTTTCCTGGTATATAAACATGTCATACTCATAAGGTGGAGATGATCCAACATTTTGTCCATATTGCAATGGGCTTCTTCAAGGACCTTTACAGATAGATATCAACCACTTTCACAAAGGGAACTTTGGACAGTGTTGATATCAGGATAACACACACTATCGCAAAGGTTTCTAAAATTCTAAACCATAGGCGCACTCAGTTATATATATTTTTAACATTAATATTAATAAGGATTATAGTGGTTGGTATTAAAAATGTATACGGAAACATTATAACTGGAATTTGCAATATTACCCTCTTAGTATCACCCTTTCATTCGAGCGTATAGCCACTACAACAACACCGTAATCTTTGCCACTAGGTAGTTGTATTGGCTTATCAAGCCACCAATTATATTTTTCTCAATCTCCAGAAAACAACATTCTGATACCTAATACAGAGACTAGAATATAAATTATAAATACAACAACTACAACTTTGCACATACGATATAAAATATCACAATTGTTGAATAATATTATTGGGCTAGTGTTTGACCAAAATAAATTTGCTGACGATGAAAAGTATTAACTAATTATTATAATCAGCTTTGTACCTATTATTCATAGATTGCTGTTTAAAAATTGATAATTATTGAAATTCAGAATATTATGGTAATCTCATTTTTTTTTTAAGTTTTCGTGTATTCAAAATAATAAACGTGTGAACATTGTTTGAATTTCTTACTTTTAATTAACATTCTTTTATTCTTAAATTCCTCACTAAAATAATACAGTTTAAGAAACTTTCGTTCATTTGTGAACTAGTATTTATCATAATTGAGTCACGAAAGGTTTTATGGGTAAATAATATCTCTTGAGCCGTATTTTTACGTATTTTAAAATGTGAAATAATTAGAACCGACAAGGCTTAATTTCACCTTTGCTAAGAGACATTTGCATAGGCATTTGAAATGACATTCCACGGAAGTTAACGACACCTAATTCATCTAGAATGTATTTAAACAAATATGTTTTAATTTCACATCGGAATTACAACGTGAATAAATTAAAATATCGCCCCTAACCCAATCGCCTAAACACACGTTAAACAATTGTTGAACAATTTAAGAGCAAGGTTAATGACTGAAGTCAATTGTTTTACACTTTTCGACTAACAATGATACATATTCTATACTCATGTGCATCATAAGGTCCGGTTAGTAAGAGTGACTGAAGTCAATTGTTTTACACTTTTCGAGAAACAATGATACATCTATACTCATATAAATCATAAGGTCCGGTTAGTAAGAGTGACTGAAGTCAATTGTTTTACACTTTTCGAGAAACAATGATACATCTATACTCATATACATCATAAGGTCCGGTTAGTAAGAGTGACTGAAGTCAATTGTTTTACACTTTTCGAGAAACAATGATACATCTATACTCATATAAATCATAAGGTCCGGTTAGTAAGAGTGACTGAAGACGAAGTCAATTGTTTTACACTTTTCGACAAACAATGATACATCAATACTCATATGCATCATAAGGTCCGGTTAGTTAATATAGAGTGACTGAAGTCAATTGTTTTACACTTTTCGAGAAACAATGATACATATTCTATACTCATATACATCATAAGGTCCGGTTAGATAGAGTGACTGAAGTCAATGGTTTTACACTTTTCGACAAACAATGATACATATTCTATACTCATGTGCATCATAAGGTCCGGTTAGTAAGAGTGACTGAAGTCAATTGTTTTACACTTTTCGAGAAACAATGATACATCTATACTCATATACATCATATGGTCCGGTTAGTAAGAGTGACTGAAGTCAATTGTTATACGCTTTTCGAGAAACAATGATACATCTATACTCATATAAATCATAAGGTCCGGTTAGTAAGAGTGACTGAAGTCAATTGTTTTACACTTTTCGAGAAACAATGATACATCTATACTCATATACATCATAAGGTCTGGTTAGTAAGAGTGACTGAAGTCAATTGTTTTACGCTTTTCGAGAAACAATGACACATCTATACTCATATACATCATAAGGTCCGGTTAGTAAGAGTGACTGAAGTCAATTGTTTTACACTTTTCGAGAAACAATGATACATCTATACTCATATACATCATAAGGTCCGGTTAGATAGAGTGACTGAAGTCAATGGGTTTACACTTTTCGACTAACAATGATACGTCTATACTCATATACATCATAAGGTCCGGTTAGTAAGAGTGACTGAAGTCAATTGTTTTACACTTTTCGACAAACAATGATACATATTCTATACTCATGTGCATCATAAGGTCCGGTTAGTTAATATAGAGTGACTGAAGTCAATTGTTTTACACTTTTCGACAAACAATGATACATCTATACTCATGTGCATCATAAGGTCCGGTTAGTTAATATAGAGTGACTCAAGTCAATTGTTTTACACTTTTCGAGAAACAATGATACATCTATACTCATATACATCATAAGGCCTTACATATACTCGTCGCGAAGTGCGGCAAACGGACCCTCGGTCGCTGCCGGGAGATATATGCAGCGGCTGCCGGTCGCTTTGTTTCCGACAAGTGTGCGGGGTCGCATTGAAATTTCGTTTGCCGCGCTTCGTGACGGTTAAGTGTGCGCGGACCTTTACGGGTTTCTAGTTATCTAATCAAGGTGTTTGAACCCATCACAGTTATCGGTGAGTCACATAATTTACATCTCCTCATGATCAATGTCTGAAGGTCATCATATTTCTCCCAAACGTTTATTTAAATGAACAAGTCTGGAAATGCCTTCCGGTCTTGAATCGTGATGATATTATGCACGATTAGCACAGAAATATTCACGCAATGAAACTAAACGATCTGAGGAAGATTTCGGAATTGAGTAGGTAGCATAGCTGACGTGTTTTCGGCAGATTTCGACGACACTTTGCCAACCGACCCACAGCGAGTAATTATATGTGATTGCTGGAAGATTATATTAATTAGTGCATAGTTAATTAGTATGTTCGTGCGCCGAACCATTATGTATTTTGAATCAAGGCGGTTTTTGATTATATATAAACAAATCGCTTGGATAGATCCTAAGAAGGTCCCCAGACACAATAATTGTGGTTACACGATCGTTGACTTGAAACAACAAATTGAAACCTACTATTATCGAATAAATATCGCGTTTGTTTACAGAGAGGCGTTTTGTATCTTCTGCTTGCAAATATGTTTAGTGCGTTATTTTGTTTACGGACTCATCAACCAGTTCGGTCGTTTTGTGCCACAAAGAATATCGAAATGAAATGTGTATAACTTTACATTTCATAGATAATATAAATGGAATGGAATGATGCCGTAGTGTTGGTTGTAGCGTATAGAGTGATGGTTGCGTGTAAACCCAAAGCCCAAATGGGTCTCAACTACCGCGTAGTTGGATGGGCTGTGCGCTGACGCGGTCAGCAAGTTGGGCTGGAAACAACGGTTCACTGTTCCGTTCAAGTTTTCTTGAATTCAAGGTAAAAAGCGATTAAAAGCAATTGGAATATTGCTGTATTTTATTATATCTACGGGGATGTGTTGATACTTTTTTGTCCTTGAATTCAAGGAAACTTGGAACGGAACATTTCGAGTGTATACATGACAGTTTTGAAAACTAGTTTTCAAGTCAAACCCGTGAAAATTGGGTTTGACTTTAACCGATTCAAACCAGTTTTCGAGGTGTATACATGCGGTTTTGAAAACTCAAAACGGTTTGAAATCGTTTTCAAACCTCCATGTATACGTAGTAATTGAACCTTTTAAAATTGACTATACAAAATATTCGCCGGGACGTTATTTGGCCCCCCCCCCCCCTCCATTGTATCGAGAGTGAAGGCAGCTATCTCGTGTAGTTCCACGAGCCCCCCTCGAAATATATTCCTGCTCCCCCACTGAGCACCGGCTGAAGTATCGTCGGGCTGGTTGTCCTGAAGGAATAGCGGGGGTGGCTCAGCTCAACAGACTATCTGTGTGTTTATAGGGTGTAGGATGGACGCGGGCCCCGGGGACTGGAGGGGGGGGGTGGGGGGGGGGGGGGGGGGATATCGGGCGGGAAAGCTGAGGGTTGCTACAAAAACAAGTCGCATACGTTCTATACTTCAAAACGTAAATAACATATACTTATCACTACCCCTCTCTGCTGCTTTCGAGACGGTCAAAAAGTGGTGGTGAAATGGATTAAAATGTTAAGAAGCTCATATTTTTATTTTCAATGTAGTTAAAATGATATTAGCGTTGATTGTGGAATACAACACTCGCATATCATGACGTAGCCCACGCTAAAGCACGGACGCGTTGTGGTGTAAACGTACGCGTTGTGGTGTAAGCGCACGCGTTGTGGTGTAAACGTACGCGTTGTGGTGTAAACGCACGCGTTGTGGTGTAAACGCACGCGTTGTGGTGTAAACGCACGCGTTGTGGTGTAAACGTACGCGTTGTGGTGTAAACGCACGCGTTGTGGTGTAAGCGCACGCGTTGGGGTGTAAACGTACTCGTGGAGGTGTAAACGCACGCGTTGTGGTGTAAACGCACGCGTTGTGGTGTAAACGTACGCGTTGTGGTGTAAACGCACGCGTTGTGGTGTAAACGTACGCGTTGTGGTGTAAACGCACACGTTGTGGTGTAAACGCACGCGTTGTGGTGTAAACGCACGCGTTGTGGTGTAAGCGTACGCGTTGTGGTGTAAACGCACGCGTTGTGGTGTAAGCGCACACGTTGTGGTGCAAACGTACGCGTAGTGGTGTAAACGTACGCGTTGTGGTGTAAACGCACGCGTTGTGGTGTAAGCGAACACGTTGTGGTGTAAACGCACGCGTTGTGGTGTAAGCGCACACGTTGTGGTGTAAACGCACGCGTTGTGGTGTAAGCGCACACGTTGTGGTGTAAGCGCACACGTTGTGGTGTAAACGCACACGTTGTGGTGTAAGCGTACGCGTTGTGGTGTAAACGAACGCGTTGTGGTGTAAGCGCACACGTTGTGGTGTAAGCGTACGCGTTGTGGTGTAAACGCACGCGTTGTGGTGTAAGCGCACACGTTGTGGTGTAAACGCACACGTTGTGGTGTAAACATACATTAAACAAGTTAGAGAGGGGTAAATTATATTGCAAGTTCATTGATGTTACTTGATAAGGTACATATGCACCTGATATGCACCTGCATACCTGTAAAAGATCTATTTGTTAAGGGAGTTTATTTTCAATTTCTTCCAGACAACATACAGAACCAGCATTTGACAACAAATTTTTCGAGTTATTTTGAAAAATATGAATAATAAGTTTTTAAAACAGTCTAGTTTGTGATGTCGCTTTACCGTACTTATACGAATAAAATATTCTTGTTGCACGTTCCGTTATTTTGTACCCTCACCATATTGTGGTCTTCAAAACTAATTACAAAACCAAATCGAAATGACACTTTTAAACAGACCAACACATTTCAGAGCGGCGTGATGGCGCGAAATGTCGACGATTAGGGTATAAGCCTGATGAAGGTATCTACTCTACCCCACGGGGGTAGAATCCGACGACCGGTAATTTACTACCCTTCGCGTCGCGGTTTAGCCCGACGCTACCGGAAGTGACGTGCGCGTGCGCGTGTGCGTGTGGTAGGAGGCGATCAAACCCTTCAACCCGTAAATCAGCTAGTTTTTCATGGCCGGCGCGGGAAATTAACCGCGAATTGTTGATGCACGGCGGAAAATGTATAAAGTATATGTTCGCAAACAAATAAACCGTGAAGGGCCTATAAAAGAACGTTATGCCGCGTAAAACTTGCGGGATGTTTCATTTAGTGGTCACGCGTGCGCACAACGACTCTTCGAGGAGTGAACGAATGACGAACACAAACATTTCACTGGCGTTGGATTGGAAATAAACTCCAAATGACCGAAAAGATGTCTACAAACATTGTAACATCTCCAAACCGCTGAGATGTTTCCACCAACTGAACTGGCAATGACATTTCATTTCTGTCCACCGATAGAGGTGGCTCAGCGGTAAGACGCGAGGCTCTTATTCGGGAGGTCGCCGGTTCGATACCGGCTACCGGCAGTCCTGACTGAAGGTTTTTCCGAGGGTTTCCAGTCACACCGCGAAGGCTGAGACGGAGTCACCCCTCGGATATTCCTTCCTAGCTATTCCAAATAACGCAATACCTAGTTAGTCACCAAGAGTCAACCACGTCAAGAGGGACATGGATTTTCCCTGGGCAGGTTTTCTACGGTAAATTATTATTATTATTAGGCGTTGCTATTATTTTATATTTACGTATAGCGCATTCAAATTTGCAGAGTGATTAAATGCGATAAATTGCATTTTTAAAATAGTTTATCTATTTATGGTCTTGAGCTGGTTTACATTGGGGAGACTTAGTTGTATTTCACTACGCAATACGGGAACTTCAACGTCTAGGCCTATTACATTGTGATGTGCCTAATACTCTCTCAGAATGTAAGTGCAAATCAGACAATGATTTAGCCGCGGTCGCTTAGCCGGTTCCCTCCCTCGGTTCTCAACCTCGGGCTAGGATCAGGAGGTGGATGGGTGACCACTCTCCTCCGAAACGTTAGGTACCGTTGGTTAGAGTAGATTGGAGGGTTCGAAAACTTGTAACAGCTTCGTTCTCCTCGTCAACTGCTCGGCAGTTCAGGTTAGTGGAGGAACCTATACGAATGGTCAAAGTTACACCGTCCTTTCGGATGGGACGTAAAACCGATGGTCCCCTTGGTACTTTTCGACAGGAGTAGGCTACATGCCGGTACTAGGATTCCCCTCCTCCCTTCCTCATTATCATTCATTAATTATCACTCATCAGGCTAAATAGGGCATTGTGCCCTACACTGGCCTTAATTACAATAAAATAAAATAAAAATAAGTGCAAATCATTTTACTACTCTACATAATTTCCCATTTGTCATTATATGTATTCATTTATTTTTATTACACAAAATTTTAAATGTTCTCTTAAATCTTTTATTTTGCTTTAAGCTCAAAGGAACTTGAAATAAAGCTTTCAAAAGCGATGAAATCCCGTCGATACCGCATTCCCCCCTCCCCCCCCCCCCCCTACCCCGTCCATATGCGGTAATTTTTTCATTTTACGATGATATTCAGTCTACATAACAATTAAATTATGCCCCAATTACCGCATCCATGTCCCAAGTGCAGCCCGTGCATGCGTCCCATTGATTAGCCCGTCCCGTCACATTGTGACACGACAACAGCGCGTCCTGCGGTCTGTCGTGCAAGCTGCCTACTCCCAAGGGGCTACACTTGATTTCCATCATGCAGCTGGCAACACTGCTTGCGGAAAAACAATGCACTCACTCGCACTCGCATGTTGGAGTATCTCCGCCCTCGAGCTCTTTGGAAGGTTTATTTACAAAACTCTTCGGGGATGAGCGCACAATGTTGCTAATTACGTCTCATGTTGTGCACGGGATAAGGGGCGTCAGAACTGGTGATGGAATAGCTAGAGTACTTTTATATTTCTATTCAACAAATATCTCACCAGGCCTATTTGATCTTGATTAATTAGGCCCTGGATGTTTTAGGACCTTTGAAAGTGAGAAGTAGTCAGCCAGATAGTACGTTTAAAACACAGAAAAGAACATAACAAAATATCGTATTTCCATTCGAATTTGATTCTTTATGGTTTTCTCTTAATTTAATTAATGTTTCGTTAGTGCAATATTTTTTTTCTTGGGCAGAGGGAAAGAAGTGTAATATTTGTATCAACAAATGAAACACAAAGTAGAACCAAGGTCAACTAAATCCCGTGGCGGGGTGTCGTCGAATCGCTCGAATCGCGCACGCTACTAGCGATCTAGTGGACCTTGAGTAGAACATACAAATTTTACATAAGCAAAACGTATCAACCCAAACGACCAAAACATCTCTGACTCATTCCACGTTACAGTTTACGACAAGACAGATAGACGGTGAAAGAGAAAGATGCAAACAAATCATTTCCTATGCTCGGCCCGATGTAGGACCGATGTAGGAAGCTCGATATTTCACTCACTCGAGCGTTCTGCAACCGTCAACAAATTATATATCAAAGGACCTTTACCAATAACAGTTATGAAAATAGGCATGTTTTAGAAAATTGCCATCAGTAACAGTTAAAACTATTGTTTGGGCATATATTTACCACTAGAAAATATGAGATGTCAGGAACACCTGATAGTGATTAGTGAATAGTGATCACTGAATGATCACTGATAGTGATCACTGAATAGTGATTGTTGTGACAATACTTGCATGGAAGCGTTTAAAGATATTCCGTATTAGCAAGCATGATACTTATTGTGCATTATGATATTTACAGAGACCTACAAGTGTTATAGAGCAAATTACTTCAACCTAATGGATGCTGGTTGGAATTGTGGGCCACACCAATAATTCGGTTTCCTCCCTCCAAGCAAGTACACTTGCGAATTATACTTGTTTACCGAAATATACATAACCGAATAATGGAGATTGTGATAAAGGGTTAGTTATAATTCTATTGTAATGTAACCAAAGGGGTTAAGACCCCTCCCCGCCCGCGTTGTGAGAAGTGTAGATCTACATGTGTACAATACAACCCGGCAGCTCTTATTGATTTTCATATGCAAATTTACACGCGTGTAATGCGTGTGTGGCAAACAGGGTTACCTACATTGTTCCATAATTAACTAGGGAACATTGTGTGCTCAGTCCGCACACGATAGAACGTTGTGTGTGTGTCTCCTACATCGACAGGAATATCTTCGACCTGGTGTAGTAAGGGTTTTGATTTTATAAAATTCCCCCCCCCCCCCCTCCCTCTCCCTCCTACCACCCATCTCATGAAGTTCTGTCGCTTAGAGATTCTTTTCGATGCTCGGTTTTAGTGCTATAACATGTTAGTTATGGGTTTTAAAAAAGGAAGCAAATCCAGATAATAATAGTAAGATAATATAGTATACCTATGTTAATCTTGATTCTACATATTATAAGATTTACTTGGTCTTACGAGTACTTATTAAAACGTATTTATGTAAAGAATAAGAAACTATGTTTGATCGTTTCAATCAGTTTGCTTATAAATTTGTGGTTTCAGATAAAAATACAAAAAAAAAAATACTAAGGGTCAAATGCATAGTCGGTCCTCACGTGCTCCTCAACTCAGCCTTTCCTCAGACTCGCCCAATCACCAATCACAGAGTAGCATTGCCATGCGGATTGGTCTGTGTTTGGTGGTTGGGCGTGTCTGAGGAAAGGCTGAGTTGAGGAGCACGTGAGGAACCACTATGCATTTGAGTCTAAGTTATAGTGTTTGTAAAATTTAAAATTCTCATTTTTAAACAGATATTGCTAATATATCAGAGCAAATTCCCGAGACAAAGCATTGGTGATTGGTGGACACATGTTATAATAGCAACAACAACAATTGTATTTTTTTATTGTAAGTTACATGCAAAAAGTACGAAATTCGGAATTCCTTAATACAAAATGCAGCCTTCGCGACGCTATGCGTTAGAGGTATAATCCTCCTCATACTCATATCCTGACTCACCTGATAAAACATACCTCCCTCTGTTCACACTTTTTGCTACTCCAAACCGTTGTGTGCGATACTGAAATAATGCCCCAGTAGAAATCTAAGCTCCTTAGTAGTAAATTATTCATTGAACATGCATATGAAAACAACCATGTTATTTGTTAATAAAGTTAACCAGGAGATTGGGACGAAAGATATTCTATTACATCAAACGCAAAGCGCTTATCAAAAGCTGTATTTGCATTTTGTTTTCATTGCCAATGAGTAATCTCATTGAAAAAGTGTTAATTAAAAAAATACGAGGAATTTTGTTACAGTGGATATGTTTATCCTTCACACATTTTGCTCAGAAGAGCAATTTCAAACACGTTAGAACTTAGAAGTAAACATTCTGTACAGGGAATTTAATTTTCTTATTTGGCAAAGCGTTAACTGTGTTATTGATTGTTATACCCACATTATCAGCTCTGAGACTTATATTGATTTTATGTTATATTATAAATAAGAATATCATGTGACCCATGATAGGCAAAACCATGTAGCTGGGATACTTAAAAAAAAAAAGCTTCCAAATACACATTCCTCGCCTTAGTCATAAAAGCATATCATCATTACTACCAACATTTCAAAACAATTGTTCGTATTATGTGCACTCAGATATTCATTTGCCCTCATTTTCTATACCCTCCTCATTCAGTCAGCCCAGTTCGCTAGCGACCGCTCCCCCCCCTCCCCCCCACCTCCCAGCCAGACAGCATGGAAAGTACTGCGCCCCTAAATGCACCACCTGAATGCAGGCTGGACGTCGCGACGCTTATGGTAAGTAAAGTGACCACGCATCATTCACAGCTCCTCTCTTGTCTCTCTCATGCGCCCTCAACCCTCTCTTTTACAGTCCACTTCTCTACCTCGCTAGCGTCCAAGCTCTCTCTCTCTCGCACACCTACGAACAGCTGTCGCAACAGTAATATTGTTGACTGTTTCGTCAAGACCTCACGTGATAACGACACCAAACATACTTATCTAACAATATATAATGTGCACGGACGCAAATAAATAATATAAATACATAAATTCACATTTAGAGTCTACCCACTCAGTAACTAAACTGATTCCCAGTGGGCGACACCATCGACAAGTGAGCGATAACCAATCAAAGATCAATATTTCAAATACGAAACATATGAATCAGTGATTGGACAGTGCGAACACCTGCGGACAAATACCAGAATCAACAAGGCCGATTCAGAACAACTTTGAATTTATTGAGTGCTTCGTTACTAGGACGGCTCCAAAGTCACCGTTTACTTATTCCTAACCCAAGAAGTAATGGAATTGAATCCACATTAGAAGTTAAAAAACTTCAGCCTGAAGCGGGATTTGAACCCGGGACCTTCTGCATTGGAAGCAGAGATGCTAACCACTCGACCAACGAGCCACCAAGTCTACGTCAAACACTCATTAGATGGCGTAAGTGCATTTATAGACATACGATGTTCTGTCAGTCATTAAACTGGCTATTGTCTATCGCTGGTTGTGTGTTAATGAATTAAAGGTGTTACAAGACGGACGGTGGTTTGCGGTGAGAGAGCTAGCCAAACAGAAACAAAGCAAATTAATTTTTACAGTCAAGAATTGCGTTTACCGCATTAATTTTATGGGCAATAAAAGAAATAACTATATAATATTTCATTTCTACGACTACAACAGCAGTAAAAGTGTTTCCAAGTTTTCCGGCCGCTTGTAATAGTAGTTGGATAAATATGAAATATTCGTAATTAAAAATTCATTTAAACGTTTCCCTTTGTAGCGCGTTTGAAACGGTAGGAAATTTAATTATTTAAAAGCACGACGTTTTGAATAGTGGTCAGGAACTCCCTTATAAATGTCGGTGGTGCTCACTGAGAAAATGGCATTCGGCAGCCACGACACACTATACGCACTTATGTGAATGTCTAAGCTTAACTCAATCTTACTTATATTTTCTACCTACACATGCAATTGTCTTCTTTGCCTAGTAAGAAATAAGCATATGACAGGTTGATAAAAAGCTGCCAAACAACACCGACTCATTAAAACATTTCCAGGACGTTCTTCTCTGTGTTAGAAGGTTACGAATTTCGATATTCGATACCCGTCACTAGAGTCTCCCACTAACAAAGGGGTTTAGAGTCCTTTGACAACCCTTGATAGCGTTCCACATTACACCCTTAGGTCTCAACATATAAAACAATAACACGTCATACAGTTAAATTATGTTTCACGTTGCAAGTAACATATAAATATATAAATTCACAGTTAGAGATTTCACTCAATCGCCCTTCGTTGCACACCAACGATTTCCTCACTCGAAACCACTGCAATGTCCTTTACCTTCACAATTAAATATTTAATCCCTTTTGATTTATATTTTAGCCTCGACTAGCTTTCAACATTCTAAAGATTTATGGGCAAACAGAGTAATAAATAGCTCCACCAGAAACTTGATTGAGGTAATCAAAAACGATTGACTTGAAAAGGCGGCGAGCTTTCCTACCTGTTCTTTTCAATAATAAATCTGGATTAATCCAAATTTCCTCCATTGGTTCAGGACGGGACCCAAAGCAGCTTAGGCGACCCGGCTAACATGGCCGAGCGCGGTAGATAAGCTCGACCGGTATTTAAATCAATAAAATGCTGCGTTAAGCAGAGATTGAAACGTGATCGGGTGACCAAACGCACGGGAATTAGAATTAATCCGTAATAAAATACATAATTTATGAGTTCAGACCGTTATTATAGAAAAACAAAATTCAATTTCAATTAGTTTCATTTTCTGAAAAGCTCGCTGGGCTGTATCGACGTCAAAATAAGTAATAAATAACGTATAACGCTAAAAGTTGTCACACGGCAATGAAAAATAACACCTTGTATGTAGGCCTACACATAATCCCAGGTATCATATAACGTAGCCTAAGTGAAGCAGATAACAGGATGTAAGAACAGTTCTATGATGAGTTTTACAAATAAAAACTATATAATGATATAGCTTGAACTCAGTTTAGCGGTCATTTAGTCCACGAAATGTCTATAAACGCGTAGTTATTGCCGAGTGTATAAGATAAGACATGGTTAACTCTGCCCGCGGTGTCTTCTAAGTTCTAAGTACTTCTCGAAGAGGTCAATTTGAAGAGTAAACATTGCCTAGTTTTGTAAGACCCTGCTAAACTAGGGCAAACATAGTTGTTGTAGTTGTTGTGGTTTATTAGTACTGATGAGTGCAGCGAGCAACGTCATGAAATCACCGTCACTGACAATTTGTTCTATTACAGCGGTTTATACAACAAATACACAATTATTCAACTTGAATCATCTCTATGGCATGAAATATCACAAGTTTGGAATAAAGTGGGACTATATGTTATCAAAATCCATATACATTCACAAGATAAAGGATTCAAAGTAAATTGCAATTGGATAAAATTATAAAAATTTTATTTTATTGAAATTCTTTAATTTTATCCAAATACCATCAACTTCACATCCGTAACTTGAGAATATCTGCACATATTGTCAATACATAGCCCAATATCATTCTAAAAGTTCGATATTGAATTTTGTTTTAAAGATACGGACAAAAAACTATAAATTCTTACGCTTTACAAACATATTAATTTGTGTAACACTCTAATGCCCCATTCATAAAATAGTGAATACGCAATGAGAGCATAATATGTGATACAATATGAATGTGAGAACATATTTTCTTCCCAAAAGAAGCACCATATGTAGCAGATACATGGGCGAAACAATTGACCCAAAAGAAGCACCATATGTAGCAGATACATGGGCGAAACAATTGACCCAAAAGAAGCACCATATGTAGCAGATACATGGGCGAAACAATTGACCCAAAAGAAGCACCATATGTAGCAGATACATGGGCGGAAAAAGAAACGCTTTATGTAGCAGATACATGGGCGAAACAATTGACCCAAAAGAAGCACCATATGTAGCAGATACATGGGTGAAACAATTAACCCAAAAGAAGCTCCATATGTAGCAGATACATGGGCGAAACAATTGACCCAAAAGAAGCACCATATGTAGCAGATACATGGGTGAAACAATTGACCCAAAAGAAGCACCATATGTAGCAGATACATGGGCGAAACAATTGTCCCAAAAGAAGCACCATATGTAGCAGATACATGGGCGAAACAATTGACCCAAAAGAAGCACCATGTAGCAGATACATGGGCGAAACAATTGACCCAAAAGAAGCACCATATGTAGCAGATACATGGGCGAAACAATTGACCCAAAAGAAGCACCATATGTAGCAGATACATGGGCGAAACAATTGACCCAAAAGAAGCTCTATATGTAGCAGATACACGGGCGAAACAATTGACGAGTGGTGATAGGCGGAGCTTGCGCCGAGTACTGACTGACGTGACTAGCTAGTAGACTAGCTACTGTGTCACGTGACTAGCAGTTGGGAAAAGTCCCTACTGTCCGGATGGATCCACGCAAAACACATCCACACTTATCTCGTTCTAGCTGGTATAATATTCATTTTTAAGATATAACCTGGAAAAAATATTTAGTTCACATACCAGTGGTCAATATAAAGGTTATTTCAAAATTATAGACGAAGTAGTTAACTTGTTATAACAATTCACGCACTGAAGAGGATAAAATGAGCAAGGTGTGTTTTGTTTTTTCAACTTCAACTGGCGAAAAACTAATGATCGGATTTGGACGAGAGTTTCTTAACAATACGTACCAATAATGTAAGACAATAAGCAAATAAACTTTCTAAATAGAAAATGCCCAGAACGAAAATTCATAGCATGCACTAATATGCATGGTGCTTAGTTTCACGGTCAAAACTGCTACTTTTGAGGCCCAACCGCTACACCCTGCATATTATTGCATGCTATGAATTTTCGTTCGGAGCAATTTTTATCTAGAAAGTGTATTTGTTTATTGTCTCACATTATGGGAATACATGCTTAAGAAACTCTCGTCAAAATCCGATCATTGGTTTTTCGCCAATTGAAGTTGAAAAAACAAATCACGCGTTGCTCATTTTATCCTTTTGATGCGCGAATTGTTAAAACAAGTTAACAACTGGGTCAATAATTTTGAACTAACCTTTATATTGACCACTGGTATGTGAACTAACTACGCTTTCCTATAGGTTATACCTGAAAAGTGACTATTATAACAGCTAGAACGAGATAAGTGTCGTACATTAAGCGCGTGAAAGCGTAACAGTTAGCGGATTTGTCCCAACTATGGGCGCCACGTTCCTTCGTGACGTCAGGAGGCGGGTAAATCACCACTCGTCAATTGATCCAAAAGAAGCACCATATGTAGCAGATACACGGGCGAAACAATTGACCCAAAAGAAGCACCATATGTTGCAGATACATGGGCGAAACAATTGACCCAATAGAAGCACCAAATGTAACAGATGCATGGGCGAAACAATTGACCCAAAAGAAGCACCATATGTAGCAGATACATGGGCGAAACAATTGACCCAAAAGAAGCACCATATGTAGCAGATACATGGGCAAAACAATTGACCCAAAAGAAGCACCATATGTAGCAGATACATGGGCGAAACAAGTGACCCAAAAGAAGCACCATCTGTAGCAGATACATGGGTGAAACAATTGGCCCAAAAGAAGCACCATATGTAGCAGATACATGGGCGAAACAATTGACCCAAAAGAAGCACCATATGTAGCATATACATGGGTGAAACAATTGGCCCAAAAGAAGCACCATATGTAGCAGATACATGGGCAAAACAATTGACCCAAAAGAAGCACCATATGTAGCAGATACATGGGCGAAACAAGTGACCCAAAAGAAGCACCATCTGTAGCAGATACATGGGCGAAACAATTGACCCAAAAGAAGCACCATATGTAGCAGATACATGGGCGAAGCAATTTACCCAAAAGAAGCACCATATGTAGCAGATACATGGGTGAAACAATTGGCCCAAAAGAAGCACCATATGTAGCAGATACATGGGCGAAACAATTGACCCAAAAGAAGCACCATATGTAGCAGATACATGGGTGAAACAATTGACCCAAAAGAAGCACCATATGTAGCAGATACATGGGCGAAACAATTGACCCAAAAGAAGCACCATATGTAGCAGATACATGGGTGAAACAATTGACCCAAAAGAAGCACCATATGTAGCAGATACATGGGTGAAACAATTGACCCAAAAGAAGCACCATATGTAGCAGATACATGGGCGAAACAATTGACCCAAAAGAAGCACCATATGTAGCAGATACATGGGTGAAACAATTGACCCAAAAGAAGCACCATATGTAGCAGATACATGGGCGAAACAATTGACACAAAAGAAGCACCATATGTAGCAGATACATGGGCGAAACAATTGACCCAAAAGAAGCGCCATATGTAGCAGATACATGGGCGAAACAATTGACCCAAAAGAAGCGCCATATGTAGCAGATACATGGGCGAAACAATTGACCCAAAAGAAGCGCCATATGTAGCAGATACATGGGCGAAACAATTGACCCAAAAGAAGCACCATATGTAGCAGATACATGGGCGAAACAATAGACCCAAAAGAAGCACCATATAGCAGATACACATACGAACAATGACAATCCTTCCAGGGACCTCAGCTCACAACACGAACCAAGTCTTCGTTACTCGTGTTCATATTTAAATCTCTGTGGGCGTGATTAAGACGCAACAATTTATTCCTGGTAATTATTATTTAACAATATTTCCTGTAATTTGACAGCTCGCCCCATGAATAAAGGCTCGACGTCGCTAAACGCGATATCAATGGAACCACCCACCCACCTTCCTTGTTTATTCTGCTTCTAATATTTATCGCCTGGACAAACTTGGGTCCCGAGTTTGTTTTCTTCTCTTGGTTGTAAGTTAGAAAGATAAATGTAAACTAGCAAAGTGAGAATGATTTACCGGCTTCGCGTCCCCTGGCGCTACAGTACATCCAAACAGTACGAGGAGCAGTGTCACTTCCATTCGTGTCGTGCGATGCTGTGTGACGTAACCAGTGGCGTATCCAGGAATTGGAAAGGGGGGGTTTTGAACCTATATTATAGAGAGTGGAGCCGCAAAATAATTGGGGTTCCAGGTGTCTTGCCCCCCGAAAAAATTCTCGTCAAGGTCATTATCTGTGCGTTTTACAGCGGCCAACTGAAACAAGATTACTCAGTTTCTGGCAACACTTTTTTTCCTTAGCTCCGCTAATAAAAGGAACCTCAATCAATAATTTGCATATTTTTCGTATTGCCTTTGCTTTTAATTACAACAATATACAATAATTATAAAGTAAAACATCTAACTGTCTATTGAAATACTGTCAATTGAAATGTAAACGGTCATTTTCCATGTTTCCTTTACAAAAGGGGGGGGGGGGTTTACCCCCCCCCCTTCCCCCCGTGTATACGCCTCTGGAGGTGTTGGTAGAAAAATATAATTATAGGTCGATGCGTGTATTTTTAACAAAAACAAATGTCTAAAATTCTGTCTATTGAAATGTAAACGGTCATTTTCCATGTTTCCTCTGCATAAGGGGGGGGGGGTTTGTCCCCCCCCCCTCCCCCCCCCCCCCTCCCTCCCGTATATACGCCACTGGACGTAACAGCCTCGTGGTTGCAGCTCTTCCTGTCGTACGAGAGATGTCCCCTAGTTGGGAGAGTTCCCCATCCTAGGGAACATCTGTGCATCCGGCCATGAAGCCCCCTATCTATGACGTCATGCACTGAGTCCAAAACCACCTGCCCCACCAGCCCCCTCTACTCCCACCAATACACCAGGCAGTGGCTTTATTTCATCAACTAACTAATAACAGCATTATCCCGATCACCCGGAACAAATCGCCAACATACTTCTAACTAAGCTTCTACCGTAAGAAAATATACTAACGAGATTAAAAACTTGTGCGAGAGAGTATCTATCCAACGAACTAGGACCTACAACAGCCAAGCGACACTGGAGAGGTACACTTGCCCCTAAACAACCTTATAGATGCTTTCGTCGTAGGTTGGTGATTCGAACACATTATTAATTTTATGTAACAATCACTGTAATTATTCAGCCTGCACATGTATTTATTTTTTCCTAGTTTAGTTTATAAATATGTTGTATCTGTATCTTCCGTGATCGCATCATATCAAACTCATATCATATTACGGAGAAAGCACATGTATTTCTTTCTTTATTAGTTCCTATTTTAGTTTATTGTATTAATCTAGCTCAATTTTACTTCAAATCTATTATTTATCCACACCTCAGAAGATTTATTTCCTTCCGCAACCATAACACCGACAAAACCAATATATTCTCACGTAAAAATTCTCATTTTAAATCAACATTCCCATTCTTATTCTTATTCGCCAGCCAACCGGAGAGACCCCATATCTCAAATAGCGATCGATGATTGGCCACGAGCGGCGCGTCTATGACGGACACATCTGTACATTCTCTACTTTCTAGCTGAACAACTATTTTACATCCTAGTTACGTTTATTTACCTGCTATCAACAATTCACTACATTTCCATACGTTACATTTAAACAATCCAACAGTTTTTCATCTTGTATTTCTAGATTAAATTGGTTTGTACCATCTTTTAGAATTGCAACTTCTCTACTTCTCAAGTTCACATTGGTTTCGGTTCGGTATGGTTCTCCCCCACATCAACGACGAGGCCGATGTTCTCAGGTCAGATAATACGTATGTACCTGTTCTGTTCGCAAAGGTGACTATCTCGGTGGTCCAGCCCAGGCCTGGCATGCGCCACGCACAAATATTTTTATTCATAGGAATAAATTTATAGCGTCAGCTAAGATGAAAAACATTCATGGAAATGTAAACATGGGAGTCGGGTCCGTTTAGTGTATGGCGTAATAGCGGGAAACATGTTTCTACATGTTCGTGCACGGTGTAGTCGTAAGCAAGGTGGTTATTGAAAGCCGAGCATTGCCTAACGAGTATTCCTTTCAACACTGGTGTATAGATACATGCATACATACATACATACATACATACATACATACATACATACATACATACATACATACATACATACATACATACATACATACATACATACATACATACATACATACATACATACATACATACATACATACATACATACATACATACATACATACATACATACATACATACATACATACATACATACATACATACATACATACATACATACATACATACATACATACATACATACATACATACATACATACATACATACATACATACATACATACATACATACATACATACATACATACATACATACATACATACATGCATACATAGTATCTCTCTAGTTCCACGCAGAGAAGTCAAGTGTGTCGTTATTAAATTGGCGCGTTCTTTATAATCAGTGCATCTCAAAACGATGACGTCAGAACGAGGACTCGCGTGGCTTTTGAGAGACACTTCTAAGCGGAGGAGAGAGACTCAACGTTCTAAAGCTAAGGTTCTCTCTCATCTACCAATCACCCCTAATTGGCGGTAGCAGATCTTTCATTAGTGTTGCCGCCTCTACCAGAGAACGTTCAAGAAGTAGCGCACATTCAAATAAACTCTGATGTTTTACACTTTACATTGACACAAAAAACGTAACTCAATCTGAAGTATTTACAGGCAAATGTTCGAATTGAAGTGAGATCACCAAATTCGTAGCTACTAATCTTGTACATAGCGTAGAGAAAACTATGCATATGCTTAAAACGCGTAAGTGTCAAATACATAGTCTCTTCTCACGTTCAATGCTGATTTGTGATTGCTGGTTTGACAAGTATGAGGAAAGGCTGAGTTGAGGAGCACGTGAGGAACGACTTTGCATTTGACGTTGACCCTTAGTCCTTGACATGTAATGTGTCAACTATTATGTTCGACTGCAAATACAATATTGTTTTATAGCCGGGGAGAAGATTTTTTTAAATTGTATGTTTTTCCAGTCCGTAAAAACAATTTGGCAACCTCGCTCGATTGATCCTAAATTGGTGAAATAATTGACACATTCACCTAATGTAATTAAAGTTGCGTTCAGGAACCACCTGAAACGTCACATCGAATTGTATAAAACATTTAATTCCGAGATGTTATTTGTCGAAACGTACATCGAGTTACATTGCCGCAACCATGTAAGTTCCTATATGCACAGAGACCAGAGACCTGAGCCTTGAAACAAAACATATAAGCATTTCATGCGTGAACGAGGGCAGAAACTATTGGATAATAAAGACGTTTTGAGATCACGTGACCACTAACCACCCAAAACGTTTAGAATTTCGACTTTTGGTTGACAAGACTTATTAAGTCCCAGTGAGATAATAATTGTAATCATGTTTTAAATAATGTTTCGTAGGACACCTGTGCAGGGACAATCCATTGTTCCTAAATAGGTATGGAGGTATTTGAGAAAGGAATATCCGAGGGCTGACTCAATCCCAACATTCGCCTTGTGACTGAAGAAAACTAGGCAAAAAACCTTCAGTCAGGATTGCCGATGGCCGATATCGAACCGGAGATCTCATGAATTAGAGCCATCTCTATCAGTGCAACTTTTGTGTTATCAAAATGTACACAGCGAGTTAGATTTAGATCACAATGTAAGCGCGGTTACCACAAAGAACCTTTCCTTCAAAACTTGGCCAGTCGAAAGACCAAAGGCCAGAGATGTGTTTATAGGCTAACTTGGCCAGTCAGGCCAGAGATGTGTTTATAGGCGGCCACCTTGTACCCGGGACCAGTGTTGAATGTGCAATCCAGCACGATAAGTCATCGGCTTAAACACACAAACACAATTGAAGACGTAGCACAAAGCTTCCTTCATAAATCCACACGTTATGTTGGCCGGACAAATTATAATGAACACGACAAGGTATCTTATTTCAAAGTATTTCGTTCGTGGCTACAAACACTCGAGGCTAAATGGATCACGTGGAGGACTTAGCGCAATCGCTCTGAGAGTGTCAAGCTAACCCGATCGGCACGTCCTTCCGTCTATAATATTACATATTACTTAATAGTATAAATAAAAATATTAATAATAGTAATAGTTTTTCCTTTTCGTTTGACGTTTCGAAGAGATCACAAAAACTTACTATGCCATGCCTATAAAAGTTGTCATTTTACCGCTAAAACAAGCGTCTAAACTTACATTTCTCAAACCTAAACCGATAGGTGGCTAAACCGATATGCGGCTCGTTGGTCCAGTGGTTAGCATCCCTGCTTCCAATGCAGAAGGTCCCGGGTTCAAATCCCGCTTCAGCAGAAGTTTTTTAACTTCTAATGTGGATTCAATTCCATTACTTCTTGGCTTAGGAATAAGTAAACGGTGACTTTGGAGCCGTCCTAGCAACGTAGCACTCAATAAATTCAAAGTTGTTCTGAATCGGCCTTGTTGATTCTGGCATTTGTCCGCAGGTGTTCGCACTGTCCAATCATTGATTCATATGTTTCGTATTTGAAATATCGATCTTTGATTGGTTATCGCTCACTCGTCGATGGTGTTCGAAGCCTACAGGGTTGGTTAAGTCACTTAAAATAAAGTCCCCCACTGCAAATCGGTTTAGTTACTGAGTGGGTAGACTCTAAATGTGAATTTATTTATTTTATTTTTATTTATAACAGGATTTCTCTCTTATTTTACGTCCTAGTATAAAAGTGTCAAATTGATGACTTTCATTACGAAAACACAAAGTATTAATCTTGAAATATATTTAAAAAATGATAAAATATGTAAATTTGTACACAATGTAGTTTCAATGTGTACAAAATTATACATTTTATCATTGTTTTAATCCTCTTTCAAGAATAATGTCTTACGTTTTCGTAATGAAAGTCATCAATTTGATAATTTTTTTTACAAGGATGTAAAATTAAAGAGAAATCCTATTATCGGTTTAGGCGTAAGGAGTGCAAGTTACGACGCATGTTTTTGGGGCAAAATGACTACTTCCGAACGCTCTTAAATATTTCCTCGGCACTCATGAAACGCAATGTTTTTGCTGTAATAACCGAAACCGCGCTTCAAATCATTTCTCGTGTGATACAATTATATACAACATAACTGTTACACATCTTGATAACTCACAAGTCAACAAGAACGCGAAAGTACGGCTTTGAATAATGTTTTTCAATACTTTTTGACAATTACAATTTGATATAAATGTTATCAATTTTGGTACAATTGGTTATGATTATGTTTATGTGATATCGAAAACAAATAATTAAAACCGTCATTCCGCATGCGAGTAGATTCGTACACGCTCGAGAATGAATGGGCCCATGAGTGTGTGCGTGTTCGTGTGTGCGTGTGTGCGTGTGTGCGTGTGTGCGTGTGTGCGTGTGTGCGTGTGTGCGTGTGTGCGTGTGAGCCCACGTGACTAACTGGCTGTCTATGTCAAGGGCTGTGGGTGGTCACTTGGCGACAACACAACAATTACAAAACTACAATAAATACAACTAGTACAACTTACAAGTGCATGTCGCAGGTCGGAAGTTGACGATTATTTCTCTAGCGCTGTTATTACCTTACTTGGTACGATTTAGTGCTCCACTTTTAACTGTTGAAAAGTAAAATATCTGGTTCGTCCATTTCTCCAACTCGATGTATATAATTATTTGTTGTTTAGAAACTATTGAAAGTTATAAACCATTTTATTTGCCGTTCTAATTATCACTATACTGTTATGATAGCAATTGACGAAAACGTTGACAGAAGTGCCAACCAATATCATCCGGCTGTAAGTGCTTTGCTCGAAACTTGCGTCAGCCAATAGTCTTCAGTCATCAACTGTCGTGATACTATAAGACACCAAAGAGCTTAATACAACGTAACGAGACACCAAAGAGCTTGATACAAGACAACAAGACACCAAATAGCTTGATACACTGTAACAAGGCACCAAAGAGCTTGATGCAACGTAACAAGACACCAAAGAGCTTGATACAACGCAACAAGACACCAAAGAGCTTGATACAACGCAACAAGACACCAAAGAGCTTGATACAACGCAACAAGACACCAAAGAGCTTGATAGAAGACAACAAGACACCAATAGCTTTATACACTTTAACAAGGCACCAAAGAGCTTGATACAACGCAACAAGGCACCAAAGAGCTTGATACAAGACAACAAGACACCAAAGAGCTTGATACAACGCAACAAGACACCAAAGAGCTTGATACAACGCAACAAGACACCAAAGAGCTTGATGCAACGTACCAAGATACCAAAGAGCTTGATACAACGCAACAAGACACCAAAGAGCTTGATACAACGCAACAAGACACCAAAGAGCTTGATGCAACGTAACAAGATACCAAAGAGCTTGATACAACGCAACAAGACACCAAAGAGCTTGATGCAACGTAACAAGACACCAAAGAGCTTGATGCAACGTACCAAGATACCAAAGAGCTTGATACAACGCAACAAGACACCAAAGAGCTTGATACAACGCAACAAGACACCAAAGAGCTTGATGCAACGTACCAAGATACCAAAGAGCTTGATACAACGCAACAAGACACCAAAGAGCTGGATACAACGCAACAAGACACCAAAGAGCTTGATGCCACGTACCAAGACACCAAAGAGCTTGATACAACGCAACAAGACACCAAAGAGCTTGATACAACGCAACAAGACACCAAAGAGCTTGATACAACGCAACAAGACTCCAAAGAGCTTGATACAATGCAACAACACACCAAAGAGCTCGATACAATGCAACAAGACACCAAAGAGTTTAATACAACGCAACAAGACACCAAAGAGCTTGATACAACGCAACAAGACACCAAAGAGCTTGATACAACGCAACAAGACACCAAAGAGCTTGATACAAGACAACAAGACACCAAAGAGCTTGATACAACGTAACAAGACACCAAAGAGCTTGATACAACGCAACAAGACACCAAAGAGCTTGATACAACGCAACAAGACACCAAAGAGCTTGATACAACGCAACAAGACACCAAAGAGCTTGATACAAGACAACAAGACACCAAAGAGCTTGAAACACTGTAACAAGGCACTAAAGAGCTTGATACAACGCAACAAGACACCAAAGAGCTTGATACAACGCAACAAGACACCAAAGAGCTTGATACAACGCAACAAGACACCAAAGAGCTTGATACAAGACAACAAGACACCAAAGAGCTTGAAACACTGTAACAAGGCACTAAAGAGCTTGATACAACGCAACAAGACACCAAAGAGCTTGATACAAGACAACAAGACACCAAAGAGCTTGATACAACGTAACAAGACACCAAAGAGCTTGATACAACGCAACAAGACACCAAAGAGCTTGATACAACGCAACAAGACACCAAAGAGCTTGATACAACGCAACAAGACACCAAAGAGCTTGATACAACGCAACAAGACACCAAAGAGCTTGATACAAGACAACAAGACACCAAAGAGCTTGAAACACTGTAACAAGGCACTAAAGAGCTTGATACAACGCAACAAGACACCAAAGAGCTTGATACAAGACAACAAGACACCAAAGAGCTTGATACAACGTAACAAGACACCAAAGAGCTTGATACAACGCAACAAGACACCAAAGAGCTTGATACAAGACACCAAAGAGCTTGATACAACGTAACAAGACACCAAAGAGCTTGATGCAACGTAACAAGACTCCAAAGAGTTTGATACAGGGCAACGTGGAGACGTGCCGACAGATGGCGGAATGCAGACATGACGGTGTTGAGAACACAGCAGTCAAGAGGTATTATTAAAGTGTCTGAAGCTATGACGTCATCTGTCACGAACACCATAAACAATAGACCTTGGCCGCTCCAACAGGCGTATTGTTGTCCGGCCAACATTCAACAAGCCTGTCGGGAGAAATCTGAAGGAATCTGACGCAAAGATGAAATAAATAAAGAATGTGTATTTTTCTCGGGTGTCAGAAATGTGTCGCATTTATCACAAACGAGGGGGCCCTCGGAAGGGGGAGGAAAGATTAATGATTGCCGATGGATATATACCCCCCCCCCCTACCCCCTCACAATCCCTCATACAGTTGAGTATTGTCTGAGAAAGAGCATTGTCGTGTTCGAGTTTGATAAAAACTTGTAAACCGTCCATACGGAAAATCTAGTTATAATATCAAGTGACATGAAGAGATTCTGGCTCAATCTTACGAGCGTTTATAATAGTTTCTAAGCCTTTGATCGCGAAAGCAGAGACTCGATAGGAATTCGAACAAAAAGTGTAATTTTACGCCGTAATGGCTCGCTTTAAATAAGCGGAATCGTCTTAAAGTCAGGAGACAATTGCCTTGCTTGGAACTGTTGAGTTTCATGAGCTTTAAAATTAGCCGTTCAATGAGTTATATAAGCTTAAAACTATCCGATTTAATTAATTCCCAGGCTGGCGAGAATGGGGAGTGTTCTTATTACTGCAATTACTTAGCGGGTGGCTAATTAACAGTGCGCATGCGCTGGGGATTGAACCGGGGCCCTCTGCTCTCAATGAGATAGTGGCGCAGCGCTCTCTCCGGCTACACTTCTTCCAAGGTAAGGAGGACAAGGCAAGGCAGGAGAAACAAGATGGCCAACATTTCAATTGTAATTATTGCATTTGTCTTGTTTCGTTCTTCCTTTAACTAAGAATACATTACTGATGCGAGTAATATGTTACAACTTACAACTGTACACGGGAGGTAAATGGTTTATTTACACTTCGAATATTCATTTGATTCATTATAAATAATATAAAAAAATGTATTAATGTCCCCACTGAAAATCAGTTCTTGTACTAAGTGGGTTAATTCTTAATTCATTGTATTTAATTATTTTTATTTATCTTATCTGAAACCGATCTCAACGCAATTATGATAAAAGAACAGCAATTGTTTTATTGTTCACGTCGATACCAACAATGAAATTATTTCACAATGCACATATCAACAATGTTTTCTATAAAGCACAACGTACATATTCAAGTCAGTGTTATTTGAATTTCCTTTCCTAAAGCTGCTACTATCTTCAATAAATGTAAAAAAATCATGATTCATGTATTTTATCACGCGTTTAGTTTACATTACATCGTTCCTAGTTATAAACTATTTCAATATTGAACGAGATCCGCTTCGTTACTTGATCATTTCTGAGCATACAATATGTATTGTGCTCCACTTACCACGCTAAGTTATTGTGTATTCCACACAGAACTAACTACTGGTTGTTCAACCGACTCGAAATTTGCATCATTCATTCAAAACTATTTGAATTTTAAGCAGTTAAGTTTATTCACTTTATAAAGAACAAATTCGAAATAAAATTCTGCTGAGTGTTTTTTGTTTCTAAGACGCAGGTGACAGATTCACAACATATTTCTATCAGATCTATGCTAAATGCACAGAAAAACACCTCGCACGGCTTTGTAGCACAACCATTGACACCGATATGATGGTACATTGGATTGTTTTGGAGTGAATATTCCCCGTAAAAAATGTGCGATGATGTGATGGTGTGATTGTGTGAGAGAGAGAGAGGAGAATTTATTGTTTTATCGCAAGAATGCTTACGGTTTACTTGAAATTACTTCTCTTTTGGACTAAGGTATGAAATACGCGCAAATCTCTTTGCAAAATGGGGCAGTTTTTGTTTTTACTTCCGACTGGGAAGTTTATTTTGATATTTCTGAAAACAAGGGTGACCAAGTTAGATGCGCTACATATGCGTGATAGGCGCCTGTATACGAGTACTACTAGAATTTTGTGCTCCTTGAAATGTCAACTTAATAACATTTCTCTTCATATTACATTCTCTAATGCAAATTATTAATAGGCCTATACAAGAACAACAAGAACGAACATGACAACATAAAATACATTGTAAGAATACGTTTTGAAAAACTATAGTCTGTAGTTATAATGATGAATATCAGAAAAACAGCAATCAAAATCTATATGCGTATTGAGGGGGTTGTATGGCGGGATCACGGGATCGAGATCACTATTTCATGACGTCACTTTTCCTGCAACAAGATGGTCAATTATGTGTGGGTTGTTTCGTTGACCACCTGACGAAGCTGCCAATATGGGTAGCGAAACGTCGGCACGTCTGTACAGACAGGTGAAGCTTCCAAACAACTCAAAGACGTCTTACTATACTTATTAAACAAATATGAGTTGCTGCTGCTTCCAACACTTACAGCATCTCTCATCTAGAAGAGAAGATATAAATGTGTTTGATCTCTTCTTCTAGTTTTAGAAACCCTTGCGATCCGAATATGTCCGCCGCGTCAGCAAAGCAACAAAGGCCGACATGTCTGACGCTCCTAATGGAAGATGACGAGACGAAGACTCTGCAGTAAAACTTTTTCTTTTCTTAAAATGCAAATCACTCTATGCAAATACGGTGTCTCCTTGCGAAATTATTTCATTCTTTTTTCCAGATATAATCAAAAGGGCAGATTCGTATCTGCGGCCGTCTTCGCGGTACGGCCGATGACAACGCCCCTACCTGTCTAGTCTGGTAGTAACGTTTCAATCAGGCTCAGCAGGGGCTGTCCGAGGACCGCATAGCACCGGGTCTAGGTTATAACATTGTACTACCTTACCTTAGAAGCAACGTGAGTTAATGCGATGGAATGCTATTTAACAGCGAAGATGAGTCTAACTTCATAACCGCGCGAAATTAACGGTTTTATTATTAAGTAATATTTTGAGAACGCTACACGAATTGTGGTTTCGTAAGGAGTAAAAATTAGATTTAAAAATTAACATATCTTTTGAATCATTACGGTTGTTACTGGTAAAGGCTGGTCCACACAGATTTCTAAGCATAAGATTTAAGGTTTTAAGACGTTGTTTTAAAAACAACAATGAAAACAATGTCTTAAAACTAAAACTTTGTGTGAACGCCAGTACGTGTTTCCTATGATCCAACTTTACGACTACGCGTTAAACCTTAAATCTTATACTTAAAAAATCTGTGTAATTAAAGTATTTTACATATTACCTGCCAACTATATAAAAATATTAAGTATTTTTTTCATCAAATTTTTGTTCTGATGAAACCACAATTCGTACATTTATTATTTGTTTAGTATTGTGTGTAGGCCTATAGCGTTCACAAGGTACTACAAAACAACGTTTATTTCGCGTGGTTTTTACACCCCTTTGCCTATGGAAGTCTGTCCTAAGTGCCAGTATGTAAACATAGATACATGTTCCAATCAAATTACGATAGTTTCCATATTTCATTTTAAATTCACTTTGCTTCTGATTTGCTTCTTAGGTTACTTCACTGGAATGAATACAGGTTGGTTTTCGGAATCAATTTTTACTATTTTGCTAATGCATGCTTTATTGTATCACCGACATAGGTGGCTCAAATGTAAGACGCGACACTCGAATTCGGGAAGTCGCCGGCAATCTAGGTAAGGTTTTTCGAGGTTTTCCTCAACCGTACAAAGTAACTGCTAGGATTGAGTCTTAATTAATCAACTTTTCAATAATTCTAATATAACTAGTTATTTGCCTGAAGAGAGGCACTTTTTGGTAAAACCGTGTTGAAGAAGAATCCCTGAAGAAGAATCCCTGATATAGGGTATAGCAGGGATTCTTATGACATTATTAATTATTTTGTATCATACTTGCTACTTTCTTACTTTTGTTGAGTTTGTTTTTTCTGTCGATGTATGCTCGTTAATGGTGTTCATTTGTTTGTAATTTTGATGTATCATTTTCAGAACGAAAGTTTAATAAACTTGATATTTTTTAGAGTAAGTTCCCAAAAAAGTATAATTGGCAACATTTTGTCATCAATTGATTACATTAACATAGATTTGTGTTTATAGTCTAAAGACACTCGTCAGTTACAAGAAATTAATTTTCATTTGGTGATATGTATACGATTTATTATGTGCTTCATTGCTGTGACGGCTCCAAAGACACACCAGTGGTAGGTTGAAGTTAAGTTCCAAAGTTCTCAGTCTACTCAATCTATGGAAGACTAAAACATATTATGTCACAAATATAATCCAACATTCCTTCAAGAACTCTTGACCGTTCAACCTTGCGAGGACACAGCGCGTGTGACAACGACAGGTGAACTAGCGACAGCCTACAGTCTGACTGAAGCTTCCTAAACGTTGCTATAGACGCCCAAGGTCTCACGGAATGTTGGTACTTTTATTACCATTATCGCGGTACGATAATTAGTTTAATTATAATAACCTTCATTGCAACTGCCTTGCTAATATCTTTGTTAATTTATGCAAGAATTCCAAGACGTACGTACGTACGTATTATTTCATTACTCTCTATAAAACAGTGTAATGACAGTCGCGAAGTAGTTCACCTGCCGGCCACGTAGCTGACATGAGCGCTCTCGGCGCCACGTCTGTTTTCAACGCACGAAAGAACGCAATTACACTAAACATCCCCCGGCCGTGCCCCCCTCCCCCGCGTGATGTCATGGGCCGCTCCTGAAAGACTGTCGGTGACACTTGCTGCTCGTCAAACAAATCCCAGAAACACAGAAATCAATTCCCCCCCCTCCCCCCCCCCCGATTACGCGGGACTGTGCGCGGGGCCATCCAGCTCAAAGCAGCTCTGTTTGCGCCCCTAGGGCCGCCAGCTATGCGCTTTGGTGCGGAGCGGTCGGCCTCGAGACAAAATTTTAATTAAAATGTTTTTACCAGGGCTCAGTCAAAGGTACTGACTGGGCCACGTTACCGGCCACGGAATGTTACGCTGGTAATTCTCCAATTAAGATGATTCTATTCCACACACGGTGTTTACTCGTGCGTGTGCGTGTGCGTGTGCGTGTGCGTGTGCGTGTGCGTGTGCGTGTGCGCGCCCATGTATGCTATAGTCACACACGCTACCGCAGCCCGGGGATAAAACTAATCACTGTTATTACGACCAACAGTCACGGTGACATTTTCTATTGCACGGAACCTCTCGACTTCCGAGAAGCGATTCTGGAGCAACCGTTTAAATTTAGGACTTTAAGTTCAAGTACGGTGTTTTTATTTGAGACGTCGCTAGTTGCTCTGGTTTCCAGTTTACACGTGCTTAATATTTGTCGGGTTCGAGTATGTACCGAAAATTCAATTTCGTACCGATGAAACTCATTCAGAAACTCATATCATAGATTCTGTAAAATTGGCGTATATCTAATAATTTCCTTTTCTTTGGAAGTCAGTTGTTTCAATTTGAATTAATTATTTGTGTAGCTGATTGTCACACTATGAGTCTGAGGAAAGGCTAAGTTGAGGAGCACGTGAGGAACGACTATGCATTAAAACAATTCCATAGCAACAATCATATTCTTGATTTGACACTGCTGACTGTGCATACGGCTAAATCCATAGTGACCACCTATCCGGCTTGTCAACCCCTTATGCTCAACTCAACTAAATCAGCAAGCCAACTTCAATAAACATCAATAAATACATCAACAACGTTTAGATACCCACAGACGTTCTGTTTGCTTCTCTTCCCTATCGTCCATCCACCCGCATAACTCATGCATGCAGATTGTAGATGTAACATATTACACGACAGCATAGTAAACTGGGTTGTGCTTTATAAGAAAGACAGATAAACAGTTAATTTAATATAAATAATATAAATGTATCACAGGTAAAACATGTTTAGTCAAGTCTTGTCAACTACACGTATACATAAAACAAAGCGAAATATGTCAAAATGACAAACAAAGGTAAAAATCACCCAGTTTGGGCAAACTCTTTGAAATAATATGTTATTGTTGTGTTTGTTCACAGGTGACATTTTCCATACAACGTCTAAACCACTCGCAGCTCGCTCTAGAGTTTATCTGTCTGATATACTTGAAAGAAAATTCGCTCTAGGGGTTATCTGTCTGGTATACTTGAAAAGAAAATTGTATTAACTTTAAATGTAACTTTGTAACTTTTTGATAAATTTTTCCACAAAACTACAGGCGTTCAATCCAGATCGAAGCTAGTGGATTTTCAAAATTTCAACTTGATCGGACTCTTCGTTCGACCCCAATCACGAGACATAGAAAACAAAAAAAACGAAACAGAACGAGTGCCATAAAAGTAGAATGAAGAAGCTCGTTACGCTCGTTTAAATATTTTGTGGCGATTCTTGTAAAGGTCCTTCTACTAGACTCTAGCTACAATGCACATACACACATTACAGTAGCAGTGGTAATAAGTAGGGCTGCGCAACGATATCGATAATTCGATACGATATCGATAATGGAAAAATAATTCGATATCGATATAGAATTATTATATCGAAGATATCGCGATATCGAAATTGCGCCCAATAAGCTAATTGTTTAGAAAGAAAACGATTACGTCACGTCACGCCAATCACAATATCGCTGTTTTGTGTGGATATTTTAAATTTTGAATAGTATACACACAAATTTACACACATTATAAGACATTTCAAAGTTCAAACATTTATTTTCGTAATACGGTTATGTTGTTTATAATAAGTGGCCAATGGCTGGTCTGGAAATCCTAAAAACACACGAGGAAAGTTTCGATATCGCCGATATCGATACGTTTCTTGATAAGTTCGATATCGCGACACGATATCGATAATATTCTTCCCGCGATATCGATATGATCGTTTTTATCGTTGGGCAGCCCTAGTAATAAGATAGTTGATTGATAGATGAGGATGGATGGAATGATTGAAAGCAGTACAGAGTGGGCTAAATGTATCTGTATCCCACAAAGCCACCCCACGCAGACGCACTTCATCCCCCGCCATATTGCTGCAGGGTCCGCCGGTCAAAACCATTGAAGAATATCCCGTTACGTCACTGGCTCAACCAGCGCCTTCTATCTCCGGCGTTTGTTCTGACGGGCCACTTATTAATTACGCTAGTTTGTCATAGTGTGTTCGATACCGACCAACCAGATAGGCCGGTAATGAAGGGCGTTACACCAACCGACAGACAACGATGATCTTCGTTGAGATCAAATGTCACCGGTAGAGGTGGCTCAGCGATATGAGGCGACACTCTAATTCGGGAGGTCGCCGGTTCGATACTGGTCACTAGCAGTCTTGACTGAAGGTTTGTTCCGAGATTTTCCTCAGTCACAAGGCGAATGCTGAGATTGAGTTATACTAACAGCCCTCGGACATTTCTTCCCAACTATTCCAAATACCGCAATCCTTAGTTACATCTGGGCCCTAATTTAAGTGCGTAAGTTGCATGCAACTGTCGCAACTTGCGCCCGGATTACGGAATAGGGGGCGCAACATTACAACCGCCTGAAGCTGTTCTGGAATGAGGGCCATGAAGAGGGTCATTGATCTTCCCTGAACAGGTTTTCTACAAAACGTTATTACCGACTAAACGTTATATTATTAAACGTTATTAATGATTGCACGATAACGAAAAATAATTTACATTCATTCAACAAACAGTCTTGTATTGCTTCTACAAAGAAGATGTTTTTTCCTTTTTTTGTATTATTATATTATTATATTATTATTATTATTATTATTATTATTATTATTATTATTATTATTATTATTATTATTATTATTATTATTATTATTATTATTATTATTCTTATTATTATTATTATTATTATTCTTATTATTATTATTATTATTATTATTATTATTATTATTATTATTATTATTATTATTATTATTATTATTATTATTATTATTATAACAAACATTTTCTAGAGTTTGAAACGATGTACCTGGGGAAAAATACAGCCCTAAACTTTCAACATTAAATAGAACACATCATTAATATTTACATTGTCCCTCAAACCAATCAGTTATAGCGGACGTGGGCACAACATGCAGGGAAACTGTAAACACTAGTGTTCTCATGATAGTACACTGTTGTACAACTCGTTCAATGTTGTGTTTATGTATACGATTCAAATCTTTCAAATCAAACCGAATATGGATGTTCCCTTATTATTGTTCCTTTGAATGGATTAAGGAATTATTTATATTTATTTTAAATCAGTGCTAGCTATAAGAAAGCGTTGATAAAGTAAATGAACCACAGATTTAAAATAACATTTCAAAAACAGAAATTAAACGGGCACATTTCCAACTCCTGCAACCACATGACTTTACGGATATTTCACGGTTTACACTGAAAACACGCCGAGAATCGAGTCGATCTGACTGTTGTAAAAGTAAGCAATCAGTTTGTTTCCGCCAGTCTGAATGTACATGGAGTGATAAGCCGTACGTATGCGTTACAGCTCTCGCTCTCCCAGCTTATATCCATCCCACACATAACAAACACTCCGCTTATTATTCAAGAGCCACGTTGCGAGGAAAACACGGACTCTGTCTATAAACTCTGCTCATATGTGTTTTAATCTGTTTAAATCACAAATCTCATCAGCCGAACACATGAGGGGAAGTACCTCTCCCCCCCCCCACACCTACTTGCAGTGATAGCGTCACCTCCTCAACGGCCCATCTCAATGGCCGTTGCATCGTGCATCGCGTCATTAGGTCTAGGATTATGGGACTGACCAGTGTCATCCCCCCCTCCCCCTCCCCCCTGACGCCATCCGTTAATTTAACTTCCCCTTTATGGTCAACAATAACCATCGTTAATAACATTTCCCCAGATACACCCTTCATTTATTATCTCAACAGGGAGGGCTTGCGATATTTAGGGGCTATTCACACGTCGCCTAGACAATAACGCAACCTTTCAAAATATTAAAATAATATTTTTCTCTCGGTCTCTTAAGCTTCATTATCATGCGATGTGCAATGCCACAAGATACGCCCTCTCGGCTTTGTCCGTGTCTAAACAACGTAGACGAACCTGCGGTGAAAACTAGGAGACAATAGACAACAGGGCAGGTTTTCAATGTCACACACTTCAACAGCTTGTATAACCCAACAGCAACAAAAAACAACTTCATTATTAAGTACACACTCACACCATCTCACACACTCACACAATATTGCAATTAAACGTAAAATGCAATTCCCAACGAAAAGCTATAGCACGCTGAGGTATTTTTGTCTGCTAATGTTCAAAAAGTCCCAATGAAATCTCCAAAGTATAATATTTGATAAACATTTTTTTTTTAATTGGCTTTGCAGTATTGTTCTTGGGGGAATCAACATAGAAAAAAAATGTAATTTTGACCACAGAATCCCATTATATTTCCGCCGTCATATCGTAAGCGCTTCTTCTAATTTATGATTAAAGCGAAACTCGACTTGCAGATTCCTCACACGAAATAAATAACATTTCACCTACACTATTTCATTTCGTGAATTATTTCCCAGGGTGATAGGAGAGAAAAAATCTGCCTTTGTTCGCTTATTATTCCGCGGCCGTATTCAAATTAACTTTTCTTCCTGGTCTTATTCTAATTTCCTAGCCATCTCGTGCAACTGCAATTGGTCTGTTCGTTTGTCCTGTTAACATTTCTCCAGAAGTACGGTATTGATAGAACGGAACGCTGTTCTTTTTTGTCGAGGGGTAAGTGCACTGGGAGTAACCGTGAGGCGTTTCTTTGTACAGTGATAACACTACAACTGTGATAGGAGTAACTTTTTTACACCTGCTTCTCGAGTAGGAGTAGAAACAACCGAAACGATCACAACTGTGACAACTCTGTTTTTTACTCCCATTTCCGTTACAATTTCGTATTTCCGGAGTACTCCTTTTCGTAAAATACCCTGATTGAGACCATACAAACGAACAAACCTAATAATATCCTTCTTCCTACCTCTGGAATAGGGACCCAGGTATAAATATGTGCGTGCGCTCCCGAGGGAACACTCCCGAATATTCTTCCAGGAAGGAAGAAGGTAAACCAATATAAAACATACAGATCGATTCGTCCATTCGGAATAGACGTAAGTAAAACTTGCCGAGTGGGAAAGCAAAGAGAAGTTTTTGGGCAGGAAAAATACTGAATCACGTGTGTTTGACCTACTTAACATAAATAGCATGAAAAAGTGAGAAATATAATTTTTTTATCATTTTTAAAATGATATTAATATCAATATTTCGGGATTATAGGATCTACAGATGTTGTCCAAGTGAGGGTGTACAATTGATTGGAGTTTGGATCAAAATATACAATAATTTGAGATCTTATTGAAACTAGTGTTGCTTTTTTAAATACATATCTCTAGCTATTCAGCACTGACAGTATCAAGCCCTCCATGATTCCAACATTTTGATGTTTAATCTCATTTTAGAGATACGAACCAAAAACCTTAAACTCTAACGCTTCTCAATGTCTTTGTGTCTTTTTCTGTTAAGAAACAACTCTAAAAAGGTTTTAATAAAGTTTGTGTTTGAGATTAGCCTGTTATATAAGGAAGGTGCTGTAATGGTTTAGCCATGCGTTCTGAAGCCATTGAAGTGCAAACTATCTAGAAGCTCTCGCCTGTCTCGTTTCACGTGTCATGTACTCTGACGTCACAACCCAGTGTGAAACTATCGGCCTCACTTCCTATCGCGTGATTATTTCACACACACTATTCGAACTCGTTAGGCTCATCATTAGTGGACGGAGCCTTCATAGCAACACGTCTGACTGCGACACACAAACGAACCAACGCCGGTTAAATAAATAAATAAAATAAATTCACATTTAGAGTCTACCCACTCAGTAATTAAACTTATTTGCAGTGGGGGACTTTAATTTAAAGCGACTAAACCAACCCTGTAGGCTCCAAACACCATCGACGAGTGAGCGATAACCAATCAAAGATCAATATGACAAATACGAAACATATGAATCAGTGATTGGACAGTGCGAACACCTGTGGACAAATGTCAGAATCAACAAGGCCGATTCAGAACAACTTTGAATTTATTGAGTGCTTCGTTGCTAGGACGGCTCCAAAGTCACCGTTTACTTATTCCTATGACAAGGTTGTTGTTGTTGTAGTTGTTGTCTTCTGTGACGTCACAGATGGTGTCACGTGACTTTGTCTCTGTCTAAAATGAACAACGTCCCGGAGACTAATGAAAAAATTCTGGAGGTCGCCGGTTCGATTTCGCCCACTGGCAGTCCTGACTGATGGTTTTTTCCGAGGTTATCCTCAGTCGTAAAGGCGAATGCTGGGATGGAGTCCTACTATAAATAGCTCTCGGACATTGCTTCCCAACTATAAAAACGCCATAATAACCTAGTTAGACACCTGAAGAGGGGCACATCAGGTAATGCTGGTG